>SDVV010003960.1:0-20719 GCA_016164225.1 Gammarus roeselii
TTTATTTATTTTTATTTATATACATCTTTTTCTGAAATGTTTCATGTACAACTTTCAGTTCCTAGACTTGAATGTTTCAGCAGATTTATTGGTCCAAGTTGTCATCTAAAATTAATCACTTACGCACTATCGTATCAATTAGTCATAGTCGAAAATATTATAAGAAATGAAATTACTGAACAATGTAGTAATCCACATAAGGCGTTAGTCCATTGCCTACAGTCCTCGTATTCTGTGCGTGCGCTAGGACGTTGCTGTGATATGCTGCGCTCTGACCACGGCCGCACTAACAGCGAATAATGACAGCGAAATATCGGAGAACACAACAAATACGGCTCTGGTGATTCAAATCTGTTTGTGATCTGTTAGAAAAAACAGATCCCTGCAGTAACGAAAGTATTAAGTAGACAAATTTTGTTCGGCTTAACTTCATCAACTGGTGCATGATGCTGCTAATGTGTTCAGGAATCAATGTAAATGAGGACGAAGTTTCAATTTATTCCCCTTGGTGGTATGAGGTAATTCTCGTTAACAATTATTTTCTGAGGGAGCATATAATCGCTTGCGGACGAGGCTGGTGAACATGTTTCAAGCAGGAAAACCATCAGGATCCTTATTGATTCTTGACAGATGGGAAGTAAAATTCACTCGGATGGGTAGGGAGGTGGAGAAAAACACATGTGTATGAGTCGGTTCCTATGATCTTGTAATTTATCCTAATCCCATTGTGGTGCCGCAATAAATCTTGTCAGGTGTTCTGCGATAACACTCAACGGCCTTAATGTTCTGCGATAACACTCAACGGCCTTAATGTTCTGCGATAACACTCAACGGCCTTAATGTTATTAGTAATTTGTAACTGGCGGTCATCGTGCGGAGGACGCGCGATCCATCGGCCGTCAGTGATAACGAAAAAACAGCTTGTAACCAATGCTAGTAAAACTAATGGCCACAGCAATAATGGTCGGAATCAAGGTATGGGAATAGAAAATAATAATGAATGCTAGTAAAACTAATGGCCACAGCAATAATGGTCGGAATCAAGGTATGGTAATAGAAAATAATAATGAATGCTAGTAAAACTAATGACCACAGCAATAATGGTCGAAATCAAGGTATGGGAATATAAAATAATAATGAATGCTAGTAAAACTAATGGCCACAGCAATAATGGTCGGAGTCAAGGTATGGGAATAGAAAATAATAATGAATGCTAGTAAAACTAATGGCCACAGCAATAATGGTCGGAATCAAGGTATGGGAATAGAAAATAATAATGAATGCTAGTAAAACTAATAGCCACAGCAATAATGGTCGGAATCAAGGTATGGGAATAGAAAATAATAATGAATAATTTTTAATATGGCTGAATTACCACGGTTGACTCGGGTAGATATTTGTACGTCAAATTACCTAAGGAATCTAACTGCAATTCTCATCTGTTGAAGGTTAATTGCATGGTTACTAAATGTAATCCATGTGTTTACTGAACGAAACTCTTATAAAGATCAACCTTTGGACACAAATGCTGCTGCCTTGAAATGGAAGTTAGAATCAGCCATCCATGTGATTAACTGACATGGATATATATAAGTGTGAAGTTAAGTCATATTAACGTAACAATGCTTATTAGATAATTACACGGTGGATGTTTTGGATAAACGATGAGCCGACTACACATCAAAAAGAGACGAGGGAAATATGTATTACTCGACACATCCAAGCTCGGTGTACGTCATCGCTTGTGACTTTGCTAGAGTAATGATGTCACGGGAATAACTTAGTTGCTATTAACATTCGGTAACTTTTTAAGATATCCCTGGTAACATTAGGTCAAACCCTATTTAACATTGATGAACACAGTAATTATTTGTTGCAGCTCCGGTGTTATTCATTGTTAAGCTTGCTGTTTATTGTGAAAATTTTATGGTAGCAATTATTTTTCATGACGAATGAAGGAATTTTTCAGTCTGAAGACTGGAATCAAGCTTAACACAAATGAAATAAATAAATCAACTCCTGCCTAGTAGGCATTTAGCCACTTTCCTTCTTAATCTAGGATGGGCTATACATGGAGTTAACTACATACATTTTTAGTAAGAATACCACTGAACGACCGATGTGGTTAGCCGACGTTTTGGCAGCACCGAAATTTCAGTGAACAACTGTCGTTAAATTCGGACTAAGTATAATTTTGTCATTGAAAGCCTTCATTGATCTCATATTGGTACTCTGTCACGGTGGTGGTTGAGCTCGTCCGTGAACGTCGTCGCAAGCCGGGCACAACTGCAACATGCTTTGGTAGCAATCCGTCAGATTCCTTAGATAAAATTAATTCCATTCGCGTAATTAATTTTACAATTGTACTGATTTTTACTTAATCGAATGAGGATTAGGTGAAGAGAACGACCTTGACGAATAAATACTCGTAATAAATTCAACGTATTAAGTTCAAATGTCTAAAACTTGGATCCAAGAAAAGGAAAAAAATGCATCGAGCACTGCAAGCACTTGAAACTTTATTTGAAGAAGACAAACCTCTTCCATCACTGGGAGTTCCAAAGCTGTTTGCTGAATAATTGCCCTACAATGAAACTCAATCCGAACATCTCCTACCGCTTCATCAATCTTCTAATCCCATGGTAATGTTGGGAGAACTCCTCCCACTCTGGGACCGATCAGTGAAGGTCGACCCAGTCCTGATTAGGCAGAGGATTACACTTAGCTGAATTACAACCAACGCCCTTTCGAGCGTTCACTGGTCTTGGTTGTGGTGGCCTGCCTGATGGATGGGGTGCCCGTGATTCCTGCACACGCGTTGAGCTTCCATTGATATCGGGTGGTTGACGTGGAAGATCGTGTGTTTCAGGCGGTCCTATGTACACATTGAGAAGCACTAATCTCGATTGGGTTTGCCTGATGAATCGTGTGTCTCTGACGTTCTTGCACGAGTATCGTGCGTCTACTGATCAAGGTTGGGTTGAACTGATGGATCGAGTGGTTTGACGGTCCTGCACGTGCATCAAGAGTCATTTGATCTCATTTGGGTTGACGTGATAGATCTTGTGTCTCCGACGGTCCTTCACTCACATCAGGGTATCAAGGGCCACAACCCTGTAGAATAGGGTTTAATTAAGTCAAAATTAATCTAGCGCGGATAGTGAAACCGATTCACACCTCCTAGGAAAATCCTTGATAAGCCTGTATCTTATACATAACATAATAACACGGGCGCCCATCTCTCGCAATGCGCATTCATTTGAAACTGTTATTCGTGTTTGTAAGAACATTATGTTCTCTATCTCCACTCTAGCCAAGCAAGTCGTATTGCGGCACCCAAAGGGAGTTGGTAACTAATGACCTTGAACCAGTTCCATTCGGCAACTACCTGACAAGATGGTGAAAGTCAATCACTCTTGCGACCGTCATTCAAGTCCCTGTTATTAATACATATCTTTGTAAAGAACTCATAAAGAACGAATACAATCTGATCGTAAATTGGCTAACGCGAAAAAGATGTGCAAGTTTATCTGTGTGTGCATTGCCGCTAGTCATGCCCTCGCCACAAGTAGTGAGCTTGACAAATTCATTTATGTTACACTCCAAGTAATTATTTTGCAGTTTGAACCAGAACAAAGTTGATGAACGTAAATAATTGCTCGCTTATTGCTATGCAACTAATTCCTTGTATTAATAATTGAAATCATACGCAACACAATTTAAAACATGGTTTTATTGACAGTGACCGATGAAGGAAAACAAAGTTCATCTGCCATAGGTCTCGTTCGTCGACTCGATCCTACTCAACTTATGTGCAATTGGCATTTGCGATGTTCCAAGGCGTGTTTCATGTAAGGAGTTATCAATATAATTATGAACACTATTTGACGATCCTAAATTATATGTATAACATCATGAATACAAACTGATTGATCCTTAACGAAATATTTCCTTGATAAACGAGCAGGGCTTCAATTTGAACAGCGCATTCCAACTTGAACAAAATATGCATTAGCTATTCGTTCCATCTGTGAATTTGGAATCACTTGTTCCACTCCTCGTCTTGTTATATCACATTTCTTGAAGAAGAGCCACTTGAGGCTGCCAGTAACCGCTTTTGGGTTGTGATTTCTATAACAACAAACTGTTTTGTTCCAATGGTAACCCATCGAACAAACAATCTCGAAGTATGTCGGCCTATACCATTTCATAACTGCCCAAGATAATGCCTTCTATTGCCATTTAATTTTGATGGCAGGAGCGACGAGTCTCGGTACTATTCTGAACTCGACAAAATCGGAAGAGATTCGCAACTTAGTTGCGTCTCTGTATTTAATTTTTGAAATCTGTGTGTTGTTACTTCGGGCAGAGAAATGTTGAGCAACGGTGATTAAATTGCACTGTATTTAATGTTTCACTTGGTTTAAGCGATATTAGTTGATTCTACTGCTATCTCTAACAATTAAAAAATTAATGACTTAAAATGACAGTTGTGATGTATTTAGCTTTGAGTCCATCTCTCACAAACAATGTTCTCTAATGTTTGCATTTATTTTGCCAAACAGCTCATTGTTAGAGGCAAGATGAGTGGAAAGATAAATTATTTGCATCGCCTACAAACTGTCCCACTGAAATAAAATTATAATTAACCAGACTCTCCACAGTCTGTTCTTTATTGCTGTTCCCGTATACATCAGGACATCAGGGAAACAATGTGTTCTTGTTTTCCATCATGCCCTGTGATAGCGACAGGCAGCAGAAGTTTCCTTTGTTGACAAACTTACGAAGCAATATCCTGAATTACAGCCAAGAAATTTGAAAGTTTGTCAACGGAAATGGCAACACGCAACAGTTGTTTGCCGAGATTGGGAGGAAATGTGAAAATAAATCAGAGTTGACGAAAACTGTCGTGGAGGTTGATCTCCGTCGCCAAATATCAACTCGGAATGGGCAGAGTTTCCACTAAACGATCCACATGGCATAATGCACTTGTAATTCACTCGTAATATGAACACATATTTGTGTTCATATTACAAGTGTCAGTCTCTACAAGCTTATCATAATCTAACTTTACAGAAAACATTCCCAAATTGAACTTGGAATCAATCTATGACAGAGCTAAGTCAATAATGTAGTCAATGTTCAAACTAAACCACGCACGTTATGATGTTTTCACGGCCAAGCAGGTTGTAGTTCAGTTTTTGTCATGCGGCATCGTAGAAGGTGGATTATTATTAGAACAATAAGCCCCAAATTTCGCAATGACCAATGTTACAAGCGTAATTGATGCAATTCTGTTAATAAGAACTTTGGTTGATGAGGCCAAAGTTCAGTTGATTAGCTGGTGTTACTGCGAACAAAATCTGTAACTTTCAGTAGAGCTGTTCTGTCTACCGTGTGATTGTAACGAAGAATGATGTGGAAAATTATCCATTGAACGATTAGACTAGGTGCTCTTAAGATTGAAAATGACAGTTAATAACACCACATATCTATTTGAAGAGTGTACTATTTTATAAAAAAAAAAATGGAGAGGGAAGAACATTTCAAACGTATTATAATTTTGATGGAGATCCCCAACAGATTCACAGACCCACAGTCTCTCACAGTTGGTAAAATGTGGTTTAAACACTATGACAAGGCTATTGAACTAATTCAATGCACCTAATCAGATTTAGGTTGAACGCATTCGTGCACTGACTTCTGAACTGCTTGCCGTACATTATCCTAATACCGTATTGGCAAATTATTTAGATATAAAACTATGCAACCCCATTCCGTACTTGAATACGCAACACCAAGCTCCTCGGTCTTATTAGTTCCTACAGGCACAGAAACGTCGTAAACAAGCATCCAGTCTTTTCAGGTGATGAATTGTTTTGACACTTGAAACCAGACAGGATCATTTTCGGAGACAGGGAAAAGATCAAAACGAGGGCACTGAATCAGAACACTATTCTTTCATAACAATATTTTTGGTCGGACTATGAGACACAATGTGCGTATACAGTAGACAAAATCGGCGTATACAGCAGACACAATGTGCGTAAACAGTAGACACAATGTGCTTAAACAGTAAGGAAACATTAAATGGCATGCCAAGATCAAATAATTGAGATCTTGAATAAAATGACATCAATCGCAACACAATTATTTTGTCCGTGTCAAGAAATAAAATATACAACCAGATTGTGTGTGGTCACTTCCTGAAATTACCGACTTGGAAAATTATTTTATATGATTACGGCGCTGCGGGATAATTACTAGAAAATAAATTTTAATGGAGTTTAGGGGAAGTGAAGTAATGCTGGTCGAGATAATAATCTGATGCGCCAGTACACGCAGCGTTCTGTGGGTGCGTCTCTGTTCTGCCAGGTAAAATATGGTTTCATGGTAAATTACAGAAAAAGTGCGCGATGAATGTTCGCATGCTCATGAGTCTCTCAAGGAAGCGCTCATGGCCCGCTTTGGTTACTTCTCTTCACACTGCATATATATGGATATGCTGCACAATTGTGAGATAGTCACGGTCTAATATCGTGGTTGTTTTGGTCATAATTTCTAATGCTGACAGGACCTAACCTTTGGTGGTCTCAGGGTCAGGATATATTGCAATTCGGTTGCCATTATAAGCTCAAAAGTAGACGCCACGAATGCAGAGTACTCCCAACCAGAAATGTTACTGTGATATGTCATGCACTACCGACTTTTGGGAGGCTCCTTAGCCTGATCGCGAAGCCTTCATATCAAAGGACTGGTATCATGGGGCGTGCTCAAAGGTAGTTTGGTTGACATGTCCTTCTCTTAAGAAGCGTACTCGGCTAGAGCAATCATTTGTTCTGGTACTGCTCCCTTATTGAGCAATATCATGTGGGTTCAGGTGCTGTTTTTATTTGATGAGCGTAATTTCTTTGTGCGATTTGGTCCGCCTTGAGGTTTTTGTATTCTCTATTTTGAATTATTAATATGAACGTGCATGAGTCATTGAGGCAGTTGCTGCAGGAATCAGTAACAGGGTCATGACTCAAATTTTACGACCATGTTCTAATTGCATCACTCTATTTTTGCATTAGCCGCCTTCTCCATGGGACGGAAGGCCGTTAATGCATGACTGTACTTACTCATACAGAATTATTGTTTTTTTATAGGAAAGACTCGTGCATGTTTCTCTCCACTCACTTACTGTGTTACTCTGTATTACCGACCATCTTATAAATGGCCAGGCCTTCTCAGCCTTGGTCACTCCTTCTCAAGAAGAGACCTACTTTGTGAAGAAGCTTTTTACAGTCGCTATTACCAAATCCATTCGCAATCTTTTTCGAAACCCTTCTCTCTCCAACACACTCTCCCGCCTCTTCATCGTTGATACCTTTGTCCTCCACTTCAGTCACACCTCCTCCCCTCGTTATCTCCTGCCCTCATTACTCCCGTTTCTTTGTTTCCATGTATCTGAGTAATCTCGGGACTCTCACATCAAGCGTATTAAATAACTTCATTATCGCAACTGTTTTAATTCACACAGTATCTGACCTCATTTTGTCTGTCCGCAACACTCCTGCCGTTTTTTTCACACTTTCCATCTCTATGCAACGTCCAGTCATCTTCGTGCAACCGCTCACTCGCCCCAGGTCTTTGCACCAAGCAATCGTATGAGGGGAACATGAAAGTAACTTAGAGATTTTTTTTGTTGGTTGCAAGCAGAGAAAAGTGAAATGCATCATCATCATGACGATCTTAACACACATTTGAATTGTACGAGATCGCATTTCGAATAACAAAAATATTGAGTGAACGCTGAAATAAGCATTTCAGTGTTGACAAAAAAATTTGGTAAGCACAAAATACATTTATCACACAAATGCTGAAATTCAGTTATATGTAAGTTCCAGGTGATTTTTGAAATCGTCGCAACTGCAGGGAACACGAAAAGCATTATTGTTTTTTTCTTGCTAAATTTGAAACTTGAAACAAAAGCCTGAATTACACGAGACCTGTTATTTTGGCATTGGAAGGCAATTTCATGCAGTACTTATAATAAATTTTAGGTTCCTTATCCGTACGCGATTGTTTGGTTCAAGAAACACAATAGATTTCGAAAGCGATGTCAATGTCTCGTAGATACTGCATTAGCAATTACGAATTAGATCAACTCAATACAAGGATAAAGATCAATGTTTTCGTGGCCTTCCGTTCAATAAGCAGCGGTTGTGGTGTTCACGGGACTATTCGTCGCACATAAATATTGTCATATTTTCAACCTAATCAGTCGATACCGGGTTAGAATTATGACTGAGAAGATATATATGGATGAACACATTTCCTAGTTGTTATAATTAATAAACACTACTTCCAAAGTAATTTGACCGCACTGAACATCATCATCATACACCGATTAATAGACCAAAGGCACATGAATACCGATCTAAAAGACGCTGACCCAGTACTTTGTTATAACAGCGCCCAAGGAAGTGGAGCAAGACGAGGTGGTTTACACCCCATTCTGGAGTGTATGCCCTTCTTTATAAATAACCTTACTCTCCAATATGCACACAAAAGCGGCACAGGTGACCACACGGGTACCCTGACTTCTGAGTTTACATAAAACACACTACTCAAAGATTTCACTCGTAAAAATGTTTGTAATGAACGAGAGAAGAAGCAGTATAATTAAATAGCTTGTTTCCTTTCAAATCGAATGTTATCATTAAATATCGACATTAATGCAAGGCTGTGGTGGACTCGAGTCAAATGTCAGGGGCCCAAAAGGTCTTGGACGTACGACAAAATTTGATGCAAATATATATGTGGGTAAATTGATTAATTTATTTGTTTATTGGATTAGAAATATCCAATTACAGTTTTGAAAATCTAGTCATAACAATTTTTCGCAGTATTTCGAACCTACACTCAAGTTGCGAATTTCAATTATCTATGATAGAAATCAAAAACTTTCCCGGGCCTGTGACATCCCCTGCAAGCTAAGCACTTCAAAGACAAAAATGGTGACAGAGTTGTCTAGCTGAATGAATATTCTACTAGATTTATTCGTGTTTAGTTAAATAATATTTCCACGGAAATCCCTTTGAAAAGTGTTTTTACTACATAGTAATCTGCAAAGCGAAAGGGGATTTTCTTAAACGCTGATGTCAAAATTCTAAACCTTGTGAGTTGGTCTAACATCCATTCCACGCAAAAAAAAACGGATTTCTATACCTACTTTTTGATACCTAAATTACTAATGAAGAAATTTCTCCAATAAAATCCGTTTATTAACAAGGGATGCATCGCATACTAATTCACGGGGCTCCAATCCCCCAATCATTGAATTACTGACTGATTCTAAGTTTCATTTGGTTTCTATAGAAATGCAGACAGCCTAATGAATAGATCCTCAGCAGGACCAATCTGTGGAATCTGTAGAAAAAACGATAAAATATCCAGCAGTGATTGGTCCCGTCATTCGTGCTCCATTTCGGGTAGGATATATACGGATAATAGATCTGCATTACGAATTTTGAATTTGCAGCATATTTTAATATTAGGGTGCATATATCCATGAATTTTTCGAGTTAGAGATTTTTTTTTAATTCTTAATGGAAGTCTATGTTATGCAGCATCGGTTACCTGGCCGCATACATGATAGACCAAACTATGAACAAAAAATACATTTGCTCGTACGGAAACTCAATTATTGAATTTTCCCCACCTTTCTGAAGCATGTACCAAGTTTGAAATTATTATTCAAATAGTGAGATATTTTTCATAAATCATATTATAATTTAGTCTCAGTAAAAAGATTCGTGTCTGCGAAACCTCAAATGAGACCAGATGCCCATTGTGCTCGAAATCTTTATCTCTCGAGGAAACCGTCTACCCAAATCATATGAACTGCTTTATTTAACAATGAAGTAGCAGTTCTGCAAGTGCAGAGCAAACACAAATTGTTCACTTGTATACGCCTATATATGATGCAGAGTTCTGTTTCTTATTATATTCAACACAATCGGTTGGAAGAGTTCGGTGCCTACAAACGAAGCACGTCATATGTAGAAAACAAGACGAGTGTAGACGAAATGACGCTCCCTTCCAAAAATTACCATTGAGTTTCCGTTATTTCTCTGGACTCGTTATCTTCGGGAACAATTGAATGTGTTCAGCGTGACTTGCGGATCATGAATAGCGGAACACGCGGAACACATAGCTTTGCTCTACCATATCCTAAATAAGCGGAAATAGCGGAACACGCGGAACACATAGCTTTGCTCTACCATATCCTAAATAAGCGGAAATAGCGGAACACGCGGAACACATAGCTTTGCTCTACCATATCCTAAATAAGCGGAAATAGCGGAACACGCGGAACACATAGCTTTGCTCTACCATATCCTAAATAAGCGGAAATAGCGGAACACGCGGAACACATAGCTTTGCTCTACCATATCCTAAATAAGCGGAAATAGCGGAACACGCGGAACACATAGCTTTGCTCTACCATATCCTAAATAAGCGGAAATAGCGGAACACGCGGAACACATAGCTTTGCTCTACCATATCCTAAATAAGCGGAAATAGCGGAACACGCGGAACACATAGCTTTGCTCTACCATATCCTAAATAAGCGGAAATAGCGGAACACGCGGAACACATAGCTTTGCTCTACCATATCCTAAATAAGCGGAAATAGCGGAACACGCGGAACACATAGCTTTGCTCTACCATATCCTAAATAAGCGGAAATAGCGGAACACGCGGAACACATAGCTTTGCTCTACCATATCCTAAATAAGCAGAAGGAAGTGAGGAGGAGGGATGAAATTATCAAATGTTATCATAATATTTCAATGCAGGTTTATATATGTTTGAGAGTCGTGAAATGTACCACTTTCATTAACTAATCATGAGAGGTAATCCGATATAAACGGTTTTCAGTAACCTTATATTGACATGTAACATGCACAGTTTAATAAATACCATTCATTGAACTCATCACCCAGTACCAGGCCTATTAACAATAGTAAATCAACGATGAACAGAATTTCATAGTATTTCAGACTACTTATATATACGAGCTGAAGGTGGTTTCATAAAGGATTAAATAAATGTGTGTTAACTATATGTATTGCCTCGTAGGAATACACTTAGGTGGGCCTCTAAGTTAACATACTTTTCATTTTTTACCGCCAAGTAATAGAAAGTTCCACCTTAGGGCTGATATACATGAGAGGATGAGACAAATTATAAATATTTTTCCGAAGGAATCTCAGAAGTAAATCAACATTCTTCTATTCATTTACATCAGATGCATTGTATTTAGAGTGCCTGAATGTTACACCCCAGATGGGGGGAAAACGTTCCGATGAGTGGATACAATTATCCTATAATTTTCTCTGAATTCGCTATTTTCGTCTAGTGTCCCTTTCTATTCCGAGTGAAACGGCGTATCATCATGAGCGGATGGAATTAATTTATTTGCTAACATTTCTGATTGACTTAGGCTGGCCGTAATTTGATTGATATGAAGTATCAATGATACCTCACGCACTTCATGACCGCTCACGTCCAAATCTGATCACACGAGCAAACAATGTCGGCAGCATTCATATGCCCGCCAAGCGAACGGTACAGGATGCAAACTGAGAGCCCAATATTGCAAATGCACAAACATCCAACTGGAGTATATGAGATACTGGAATGGCTTCCGAGTTGTAAATGCAATGAAAAGTGTGAGTTTTTCTGCTAGGTAATGTTAAGCAGGATGGAAGGAAGACAACTGTATGAGACAATGCCTGAATTATTTTTTCCGCTATAACGTGAATTAAGAAGGACTAATTGATACATAAACAAAATGTGAATCGTTATAGGGAGCCTGACGTCATTGTTGGCTTCTCATTGTTTATTGTCCTGATTATAAATAATCAAAGGATTAATTGATCTTAAATTGACATGTGGAACCACAAATCAATCACTTGTGATGTTAGCCGAATGGTTTAATGACGTCCTGTCCTATCCCTTGCGAGCGTGCCCCGCAGGATCATTTCAAGAGCAATAAGATTATGATGCACTGGTTTGTCTTTAGGCCTTAATGAGGATGCCTACCTACTGTGACTACATTTCAATTGATCAAAGCTCAATCAATTTTGGAGTTATTCAATAATGCAAAATTATATTCACACTAGATTGAAGATGAAGTCCTAATAATTTCCTTTAATTGATAATTATTATATAAATGAGTTTACTATAAATTGACGGAATATTGTTCAACGTATAGTATATAGGTTTAATTATAAATCAACTGATTATATTCTTATTGAACATGATTGCGTCAGAAGACATGCAATGGGAAATACGTTGTTAATATTTAATGCAATCGTGTAAGGAGAATAGGAAAAAATCTTATCTCTGCCCAATCGGTTTGAAATTCATTTCGATTTCGTATCCTCTATTGCTCAGTCAACCCGATCACCATCTCAGGAACGGGATGGACGTGAGTTGGAGAGGCCCTGCTATCATTACGAAGTAGGGGTGAGAGAGTGAAAGCTGTCGGGGCCTACTGGAGACACAGAGGTCTGACCTCACTCCAGACCCGAAGTAACTGTTGCGGGCTCCTGTCCGGACCGTTGAGCCCAATAGGGCTGTGTTTGTATGTGTAACTGCCTGGGTAGGGTGTGAGGGGCGTCTTGTTATCAGTCACCCCATTATAAGGGTTCGGCCATGCGACTGTTCCTGTACAAAATTTGGCCCGTGAGAGCTCTGACAAATTTATTGATTTTAAATGTCGAAGCTTAACTGTCATTTCCAGAGGCTGAACTTGATTATTCTTTTTATTGAGCCCTGCATCATTACAAGTCAACCTGTTCAGATCAATGTCTGTACGGGGTCAAAAAATAGTGGGTGTACACGGTTTATTTTATAAGACAGGAAAATCTTCTAATAAAACCACTCTAGTATTGTTTTGAAAATCGATTTATCCATCTATTTATTGAATTTCCGTAGATACTGTGCTGTGTGGGCCCATTCTCAGCAGAACGATGAAGGGTGAACTGTTTTATCATCGACGAATATATGGTTATACTGAATAATGTACTACCTATCTTTTAATATTGTTTCTATGTACGAGTTCAAGAGTCCCCTCTCGGAGGATCGAAGAGTTAGATCTTTCAAATAAGATTTCGCATTGATGTCAATAGCTTGAGATAAGATTATGTTCTTTTTAAAAAACAAAATGCATTGAAAGAATTATATTGTTGTATTTTATGTACAGAACAATCTATTTGTACGTGCTGGAAAGTTCTATTTTATACATGTGATCTTAAATGCCTAGGAATTAGGTTGCTGTATTTATACAGAAGAAAATAAAAATGAAATGATTCAGATGACGTCTTGTTGATGAATATGCAAGACGTCAGATGTGGTCGCAAAAATAAATTTCTGGCTTTCTTTACAGTCTATCCCCGGGTCGCGCTCGGTGTTTAATGTTTCCTTTGCATCTTATTTGACGCTTCCAAGTAGCATCCTGCCCAAGTGAACCACGAGAGTATTGCATGCAAATCCTTCCGCAGCTCCTGAATAGAGTTTTGCAGAACAGGACGCAGTCCGGACTCAGCCTTGGACCGAACCCTGGCTGAAATTGAAAAACGGATCCATCGCAGGATGTGTCTGTATACAGACAGGACTCATTCAGTACATTGTTTCCGGAAGTTCTGTGCTTCTAGATCTCTATGTTTCTGCAATATGTTGGATGGTTGTGTTTATAGACCAAGCCTGCTAAACGGGGAGTGGTTTATAGGGAATTTGAGTGTTCACGCAAACTAAGGGTAAAATTGAAGTGTGCTATTGTGATTGTTATTAGATGAAGAGCACGGGAGTAGCAGCACAAATATACGCGAAAAAGTAAAATTGGACCTATAAATGCGTTGGCGTTAGGGGAAAATTCAATACGAATGTTATAGTGTCCTTCATACTTCAAGATAGTACATTGTTTATTGCTAACTCATTAATCACGAATATGTTCGATAATTTTTTTTCCCGGAAAGATGCAACTTGGATAGCCCAAGGCAACTAAATTTCCCACTGCCGTCAATGAATTTTCATTTCAGAAAGTTAGGCTGGGTACTGATTGGCATAAATAAATGCCTGTTACTGGCAAGCATGAAAAAATGACGTTTGGGCCACCGATTGACATAATTTCTCATTCAAATGCTTAAAGCAGATACAAAATATACAGTCACTGTATTTTATAAAGCGTGTATATTTCATTTTGTTTCGCTCTGCTTCCAAAATGAAGTTGACGAAAGATAAACATCACTCACTATTTAATAGTGGAATTGTAACATCTTGTTCATCATTCAGGTGGAAACCATAATTACTCATCACACAGCGGTTAGGGAACATAAACTTCAAATCACCAATGAGTTGGAAAACATTCATACCTCATCCGTCGCTGAGTTGGGAATTCTAATCATCGAGTTATGTATAAGGATCCAAAGCTGCTAATGAATAGCTCACAGTCCACGACCGTGGCATTTTCAGGAACATTAGTCAGCCAACCTCAAAAAATATACCCAGTAAATGTGGATTTTATTTATAGTGATGTAATCGGTGCTTACAAATTTATTAGTGTTGCCTCTATCCTGATTCTGGAATAATAACAGTAAGTTCATAATGACGTTAACAGTGCATTACTCTTTGTTTGTCAAGCCCTGCCACACGATTTCCTCGGTATAGACAAAGCAGCACCGCGAGTGCGGTAAGAAGCTTAAGATAGGTCAAAGGATGCTCTCAGATGCCGGCAATGTAATTCCGGGGACCACAGGATTTGCTTCTTACCGGTGCAGACACAAACCATGCATGTTTCACTGTAAGGCGATGTAATCCTGGGGAGCAAGGGATTTGCTTCACTCCATTGCCGACTGAGATGATGTTGAAAGGGAATGTTTGTGAAGTCGAAGCTACTGCTATGGCAGGACTGTAATGCAAACAAAAAAAATCAGACTATGGTAATTGTTGATTCATCATTCAGAAATAATTGTTACGATTCAAATGTACTTGAAAATATTCTCGAACACGTATGCAATATTCAATAAAGACAGCAGGAGCATTCCCGCAAAAGCGTATGGCATGCCAATAATGGCAACTGGCATTGATTGTAGGAATCCGGGAGCTTACGACAGTCACATCGTTAAAAAATACGCGAGAGCCAGTCTCGCGTAAATAGGATACCGACTTAAGCGATCAGTATTATTAATAATTATTTATTCAATTGTGTATCTCGTTATTTATTGGGAAACACATAAACAAAATTAAACGGGCAATTAGCAGAATAATAGCAAAGAATACACGTGTCAATAGAAATTGTATGTTTAGACATACAGCCGTTTCCCCCTAGTTATGGGGGTGACTAAGCTAGGCAGACACAGAGGGGGGAGGCGCCCAATCTCCCCGCCACAAGACCGCCGTGTCCCTGCCGAGGCTCGAACTCGCGACATGCAGCACCAGAGGCTGACGCTGCAGTCGGATTATTAACATGTATATCTGTTGAAAAATTGAAAATCTAAAAGGTATCGGTCAAGCTCTAAAAAAACATATTAACAAAAGGGACTTCATCTCTGTTCATGACATCAACAAAAGGGGCTCTACTGAGCTCATGCCACACACACAAGGGCATGCATCTTCGTTCGATCCTAACCAACTGCAACGTTCTGTTTAGGCAATGCAATCTTCAGTGGTCTAGTAAAAAACATGATCTATGAATCTGTCGCCGCAGGGATCGTCTAGCGCCGTGAACGACGGTGGCAATTGATATGAATTGATAAATTTATAAACTATATTGTGGTGGGAGTTGACGTATGTCATTAATTGCAAACAGCACTTCAATAATGCTCTGAGGTTTTAAATCAAAGGCAGAAAAAAATGAAATGCAAAAAATCGGTCTATAAACATATGACCTAAAAAAATCAGACCTGCCTTCAATCTGTTTACTTCAATCCTGGCAGGAAGAGTCAAGTGTCATAACTGCGCTAGAAACAATTAGAACTCATAAGTTTATTGAATGTTTTTGGAGGGGACGACAAGTGTTGGTGCTGGAAAATATACTCTTCAATACGATATGACAGAAATTTAGATTTGTTCCGGTGTATTTTTTTTATCGACATGGGATGATTCTTCGAAGACAGGTAATAATACACCTCAGCTTTTCAATTGATTCATATTTTGAAAAGGAATCAACGTCATTCAGTTCAATACAATTGTTTCAACAAGTATCAATCGATATGCAGGGGAATGCACACGAGGTATTTCATAACTCTGAACATGTGTTGTGAGCTTACCTGTGCCGAACATTGTCTCATTAGGATTGTAATGTTAAAAGTTGGCCACGTTATCAAACGGTAATGTCAATTCAATAAAACCAAAAATGATCCTAGCATTACAGAAACAACGAATATACGTACCATCAAGACAATCAATGCCTGATTCGCGCGTTTATATTTAGACATACTCCCAATGAGATTCTTTGTATCTTTGGACACAGATACATACACATGTTGTATAAATGTACGTTGATACATACAAATGCTGGAATCTTCTCTCTATATGTAAGCATATATTGCTCTGATATTCCCTGCACCATGGAATCCTGTTAATGGGAATGAATGATAATATTTTTTTATTGCTTGAGGTAAAATGTTGAAGATGACAGTGAGAGCAAACATATGTGCACTGCCACCCATACAATACACTTCACAAGAGGGGAGGAGGGTTCTTGCGGGACAGCTTATGAAGTTCCATAGGCTTGGTTTCGTATAGCCAAACCAATCTAATCTTCGCTATGACCTTGCATCTACGGTAAAAAGTCAATACCCTTGATATAGATCTGAAGGCACCAGGAAAAGCGTCCTCCAATTCAACACAGGAACGATGCCTTGACTTTTTGTTCTCTATCTTCTGATTGCTGCAACTCAAGCTGCGAGCGCTGAAGGGCTTCCTGTGTTGACCGAATTAAGACCCCATTTGGTTCTGATGCCCTTAACGATAATTGCTGAGAGAAAGAAAAGATAAAGAGCGAGAGAAGCGATATCTTATCAAATGAGAGCGGCTTGATTCGAAAGAGTTGTACAGGGATAAAACAATATATGCCAAGCCAACTAAAACTCGTTTGGGACCATTGTATCTTGAAAATGAAATATAATTAGCTACACAGTCTGAAGTCGCAATACTAGGAATTGTAACTCTATCGAAAGTGCAATGAAATAAATATGAAAACTTCATCGTTAGAGTTAGAAATATTTCAGTAAACCGTCTAATTGAAAACCTTAGCATTCAGTATGTTTTGTTGAAATGTGATCAATTGCAAACTTATTGCAGCCGACGAAGAAAAAAGAAATCGAAAAAAAGTTACGTAGATAATAATGACTTATATGTTAATGCAAACAATAGAAGCAATCATTCTGATCCGAACAAAAATCATAAAATCATAATGTAGGACACGCCCAGAGTATATCACAAGTGTGTCATGCTTCGTCGCTAGACGACTTCGTCGCTAGACTATTCATCTAGACATGCATTCACGACTATTCAAACGGTTCATAGGCAGGATGCACTTGGTATTATCTTGTCCCAGAAAGCAGGATACTTATTGGATTGATGAAATAAGCTTCAGCTGTGCGGTTAATTACAGTTCTAGCTCAACATATATCTTGATTTCAGTGATGTTTTAGGTGATGATGGCAGGCTTACTAATGTAAAAGTAACTGAGTGATGTTGTAGGTGATGATGTCAGGCTTACTAATGTAAAAAAAAGTAACGTTTCGCTTACTGAAGATATTCCCTTGGTACTCTGAGCCATGATAGAATGCTGAGTTTGATCTGAGGACGCCGTGTCCCGCACACTTTTCGAGAAGTTTGTAGGATCCCGGCAACTACCTAAATTTGACATGTATGGAGTCGTTCTTCTGAAATGCCAAGCAGTGAAGCTATGTAGAATATAAGTAGCATGCCCTGTCATTCAAGAAATATATTATAATATGCAAAAGTGTCTAAAATTGAATAACTTATTTCTAGTCACGTTTGGTAACTTCTGAAGCGGTTCCACGTTGCCATCCACATCATTATTGGACTTTACATCTTTTACATCTTTGCTCGTTTGCTTCCCATGAAAACCTATATTCCAATCCGTAGTCTGAACAAAATTTACTCACAAAATCTATCTAGAATGTTCAAATTTTTGTTATACGCAAACCTATTCTAATTTAATGATAGATTTTCTAAGAAATGGAGACCAGAATTGAACGGAATACTCGAGATGAGGTCTGACAAATACATTGTATTACTTGAAAATACTGTGGCTGCTTACGTACGAGATAGTGAGGTATATCATACCTAGTATTTTATTGCCTTTCTTGATAGCATCATTACATTGCTTGCTACTTTTCAAGTCGTTACTGATGATGACACCCAAATCTCTCTCTTCGGTTTCAGGACTGTATTTAGTTCCGGACATTGGGAATTCGTGTTTGAGGTTACAAGTACCTATGTGCATAATTTTACATTTGTAAAATCTGCTGACAGTATCATCTGGCAATTTGCTAATGTTTGAGAGTATGTTGCTATCAAGATGGTTAATGAATATCATAAAGGGAAGTGGACCTAACACGGATCGTTGGGGCACGTCGCTTGCAACATTACCCCAGGGAGGGAATCTCAGTTAAGTACAACTCTCCGCCGTCTGTCCGTTAGCCAACATTTTATCCAGTTATTGAGTTCGCCTCAAATACCGATGCTGTGCCATTTACTAACTAGGCGATTGTGGGAGACTTTATAGAAGGCCTTATGGAAGTCCTGGTAAATGATATCGATTGTAGAATTTGTTTCGTGGATTCCAATTAGATTATGGAAAATAGTAGCAGGTTCGAAAGACAGAAACGATTGGGTCAAAAGCCATGCTGCGGGTCGCCAATCAATTTGTTCGACTCAAAGAATTTTTCAAATGTAGCCGTTATCAAACTTTCCATCAATTTGCCAAGAACTGGGGGAAACTAATTAGACGGTAATTACCGGGACACTTTTTGTCCCATTGACCTTTTTCAATTTAGAGGGACAGGTACCATTTGTGAGAGAAAGGGTGAAAATGTTTGGTAAGTGTTCGGCGATTTCGGTTTAGTCTCTTTTAAAATTCTGAGCTGAACTTGTTCTGGACCTGAAAATTTTGTGACCATCAATTTATCTATATATTTAATAACTTTGACGGACAAAAACTTCACTGTGCTGAGGGCTTCAGTTCGTCTTGCCGCAATGATATCGTCAGGATTAGGAATATCCTGATATTCTAACGTAAAACAGAATAAAAGTATTCATTAGGTAGGACACTCATTTTGGTGTTGACCGTATCTGGCACACCAACATTCTGCTCGAGAGTACCAATTTTTTTTGCTCGATATATAACTAAAAATTGTTTCGGATTAGTTTCGGCATTGACGGCAATTTCATTTTCGTATTCTTTCATGTTTCGTTTCTGGATCCTCATTAGATCTCTTCTGCTGATTTTGCATTTTTTTCTTGCTACGTCGTCATGTGGATGTTTCTGTTTTATCCATCGATTTACTTTCTTTCGTGACTGAAGGCGCTGCAATTCTCCTTTCCAGTACTTAGGCGGATTGACTGCTGTTCGCATGTTTTTCGCTTGATACGTTCATACTCAATATGTTTAAGTGCAGTCAAGAAACTGTTGATGGATGTATTTGATGGTTATATTTGCTGACGCTATTGATTCTCTTAAGTCATCAAAGTTTCATAATCTAAAGTTGGGGACTTTTTCGCATTTTGTTGACGTTTTTAACTCGAGCTTCATCAAAATACGGGAACAGTTGTGGATGGTAGTTCCGAGTAGTTCGTCCACTTCGACGTTCGTGACCTGAGAGTCGCTTACACTAAATAGGAGATCAAAAATATTGCTACCTCTTTTAGGTTTCTTTACCATTCGTGTCATGAACTTGTCGTCTGCAACATCAATCAGACATTTGCCGGTATCAGTGCATATGTCTGATTCCCAATCAATGTCAGGGTGTTGGAAATTCGAACAAAATGCCACACCTTCTGAGGGGCTAATTGGAATTTATTACACTGTGTGCGCGCTTCTCGGGTCATGTGCAATCTTCGGTTGGTCATAATACCAGAAGGTAGGCAGAGGAAACATAGACAGGTGTTAGTGTAGTGGGTTTTGCGTGTCTTTCGCATTCTAGCAGTCGCACATTTATTTATTCCGATGAAGTTTTTGCATATTAAATTACTCAGCGTGAGCACTGCATTCCTTTGCGTTACCTAATAAATTCAAAGGTTGTTATACAAAACATACAAATCAATTCCCTGTTGATTATTTTCGTTGATTTTTCCTTTCTAAACACGATCATTATACAGATACAGACACTAGGCCGCATCCCCCAGGAAGGGGGGTGGCCGACGGCAAGGCGCACCTCACACCCTCACACGCTCACATTCACACCACTTAGCCCTTTTGTGCTAAAGGGTCCGGCCGGTAGCCCCTCAATTTACACTCTGGGTCCCGAATGTACCGAGGAACCGTCGTCAGCAGCAGGGCCCACAGTTTTCACTGGTTTACCCCCGCCGCGTCATAATGGCCGGGCCCCCCCCACCCACGACCATCCCGACAGCGGGATGCCAAGGGCGGGAAAGCACATCAGAGCAGCGTCAAAATCAACCATTCACA
>SDVV010003961.1:0-20719 GCA_016164225.1 Gammarus roeselii
AGAGGATAGTATGGAGTAATGAATAGGCCGTGGAGAGAGGATAGTGGGAGAAATGAATAGGCCGTGGAGAGAGGATAGTATGGAGTAATGAATAGGCCGTGGAGAGAGGATAGTGGGAGAAATGAATATGCCGTGGAGAGAGGATAGTGGGGGGTAATGAATAGGCCGTGGAGAGAGGATAGTGGGGAGAAATTAATAGGCCGTGGAGAGAGGATAGTGGGGAGTAATGAATAGGCCGTGGAGAGAGGATAGTGGGGAGAAATGAATATGCCGTGGAGAGAGGATAGTGGGGAGTAATGAATAGGCCGTGGAGAGAGGATAGTGGGGAGAAATGAATAGGCCGTGGAGAGAGGATAGTGGGGAGTAATGAATAGGCCATGGAGAGAGGATAGTGGGGAGAAATGAATATGCCGTGGAGAGAGGATAGTGGGGAGTAATGAAAAGACCGTGGAGAGAGTTTAGTGGGGAGAAATGAATAGACCGTGGAGAGAGCATAGTGGGGAAAATGAATCGGCCATGGAGAGAGGAAAGTGGGGAGTAATGGATAGGCCGTGGAGAGAGGATAGTGGGAGTAATGAAAAGGCCGTGGAGAGAGGATAGAGATGTTGGGGGCCTGGATGTCATATGAGGTAGTGGGAGGGTGACAGAAAATAAACAATGAGGGTCATTCAGGCTAGTAAATTATAACGGGAACTACGGAAGGTGAGCACAATACTATGGATTATGTTTGGGGGTTGATTGATGGTTATTGACGTCGGTGGAAAGTTTAGAGGGCCGAAGAAGGTAAGCGACGTGGAAAATAATATATCGTTTATACTTTAATGAACGAGCTGTTAAGCCTATTACAAGTATTCAAGATTACCGTATGATCTCTGATGAATCGGAAATTGTTCTACCTACTCACCCATTCCTCGGCAATAAATAAAAAAAATAACATCACCATTTTACTTTCTATGATGATGGCCGCCAATATGCCCACGGTCAATGTTGTCCACACCACATCAACAATTTTTGGTTAACTTCTCCCATTATCTGTACCATTCAGCATGCAAGCGAGGTTGATACTAATTTAATGAATTATTGGGGAATATGTGGTTATCGCTACTACCAGGTGCATATTACAGTAGATAATATAGACTTGAAACAGTCTCACTAAGCAAGGACCCGCATAGTGATTATTGTGAATCGAAAGATCGCTTCATGATATAACAAACATCATTCAATAACAGGAACCCGTAAATCATACAGCTCACAAATCGTCAATAAATTAATCATGCACCTCACAAATCGTCAATGAATAAATCGTGAACCTCCCAAATCGTCAATGAATTAATCATTCACCTCAAAAATGGTCAATAAATACTTGATAAAATCTAAAAAGGAAAACCTAAATATCATGTTCTCAATTAAAGGAAAACCTCAATATCATGTTTCAATAAAGTCGTCCCCTCATATTTGCAGTGGGATGTTCCCACCGTCCCACTGCAAATATGATGCGTTCTCGGATAATAAATGTTGTGTTTGTATTCAATACAAAATGAACAACAGTTGTTGCAACACTTGAATCTTCCTAATTAGAAAGACACACCATGCTCTGCAGTGAATCACTACAGTTGAGCCTAATATTATCGTATAAGTGAACAACACTACGGCGACAACATCAAACATTTGCTCTTCATCAGCATCAAAGGTGTATCTTTTGTTCGGTTCTGAAAGACAGTGCAAAGTACGAGACAGTTGGGGACACACACGATACAGTGGAGAACTGTGCGTATAGCGACTATATATTTCATACATATCTAAAGCAACTAGTCGTATATTTATACCCGGCTTCTAGAAAATTCTAGACATGATGAAATAATACATCTTTTACACGGGAATACTAAATGGAAATGATACTTCATTGCTTTCTGATCAGTAATTCAAATTAAAATATGACTGAATACAATCAAAAAGATATGCGATAAATTTTGTATAAACAGACTTGAACACATTATTGAAACACGCCTCTTCAAACGAATGCACGATATTCAACACGAACTCGGGATAGAAGAATCAAAACAAGACCACGAATACGTGAATTTGATGTTACCAGGATTGATCACGTCAAATATTTAATAATTATTTGATGAAGATGAGTTTTTCTTATCCAAACCAACTGAAAACCAATAAAATGGCTGACAATAAAGAATAAAGAATAAACTTTAATAAAATCGGAGCAGTAACCAATTGTCACAGTTGCTGGATGTCCGTGGCTTTATACGGACAAAGAAATCAAGGATTAGGGGATGTTCGTAGGACGAAGTAAAAAAGATGGGATGATTTTGACTCAAAGTGGTCAGCAGAAGGAAGTCGGGCGTGGAGGAAAACTTGACCAGAGTAGATGAAGCGTTGTTACAACGAGATCGGTTGTTCAATAACATTACGGAGTGGAAGGAAGTGTCCTTGAGTTTGATGTGGGTTGAAGATAAGTTAGGTTTATAAAAAGTGTTGAATGCTTGCGAAACATATAGTGCGAGGACTGAGTGAAGAGGAGGGGAAACTCTTTTGCCTCATTCTGCTTAAGTAAGTTGTGAACATTGGAGGTAGTTGTCTCGACCGTGCTAGAGTGGGCTGAGACGTGATGGGCAAGAGCGAATGAGAAACGAAGGTTGAAAGTTTCGAGATGAGTTGCTTGAAAGAGATGGACAGAGAGACGCGGAGGATTAGGACCAATAATGACGAGGTTGAATTGGAACGGGGATGGTGAGTAAGTTCTTGTAAGGAGTAGATTCTCGTGTTCCGAGAAGGTTTGAACACATGGTGCGAGTCATTAGAATAAAGAGACACGATGGTGGAGGTAGCGTGAGAGCGTGCAATGAATAGATAGACCTGAGCGGGGAATGAATACGAATGGATAAGTTTTGTCATAGCCCTGGCTCGCTTTCCCAATTTGCTGTCTTGTTGAAATGGACGTGGGCGTACAGGGCCCGCAACTATGACGCAGCATTGGTAATTCAGTGAATGCCACAATGATCTCTGACCTCAATCATGACTCAAAGTTTGGGGTACGGGCTCCTGGCCGAACGCTTTAGTGCATATGGGCTAGGTTTTGGTATGTATTTAAGTGCATGAGAAGAGTGTGCGGTGCGACTTGCCGTCAGCCATCCCTCATCTGGGAAAATCGGCCTTTTGTCTGCTTCTGTATGATCAGCAAATGAAATCTTCAGGGAAGATTCCGCAAAATATTTATAAAACATTTTTCACCGATGAAATAGCTGGACGGATGAAGAAAATAAAAATCCAAATATTGTGAATGAAATCTTGCTACTAAGAACACTGTTTGATTCTCTACTACGTGCACCGCAATAAACAGTACAGCAATACAGGTAGGAAATATTTTTTTCCAAATGACCTTAATTGTTGACTTTATCAATCACGACTATCAATCACGAAATCTGCCTGAATCGCAAAAATGTGAGGTAATGCTTCGTTTTCATTCTTTGCCGATTTTTCTGGCAGTGAATCTCAATCATACGACAAGAAAACGTGCTGGGGTAAGCAAATAGGTGAAATTTTATGTACATGCAATACCAATCATGTCATTCGAGATAGTCTCCTTTCATGTAAATGGCTGCCACTTTTCATGAATTGCTTCCTACCATGAGAATTGACTGAAGTTTTTTCATTGATGAAATCACTGTTCATTTACATTAGTCTCACATTAAATTATCGGTATTTTCTCTCTAACATGAAAATTGGAATAGAACTCAATCGTCAGTTGGATTGGAGCACGGGTAGAGATTGACAAAAGTGGTATCATTCGAACTAGAGAGCATAATTGATGGGTGCATTTATAACATACTGGTCTAAATACTCATCACTCATGCATGAAACGTCAATTATTGTTCTACGACACAAAAATATCTATTTATTTGCCAAAGTATTTCATACGAAAGTTTTTCGTCGACAGATCGAAAATTCTAAGCTGTTTCAGTTACTGTACCCATGGAAGAGAAACATTTTTTATAAATGGGGATCTCAGGTTTCCTTGCTACAAATAAGATATAATTAAAAAGCAGTTAAAATTATTGAAAAGTATCAAAGCACTACCACGGATATCTAAATACTTTTATAATTATAACTAGAAGATGGGTTTAATGGCTTTACCAATTTTGTGTAGCTAGAAATCAATAAAAAAATATTCATCCACACTCATTTCTGTGATTTCAATTATGGTTATGTCTGTCACTTGAATTGCAATTGTATTTTCTAACGAAGGACAAGCATCCAGAATATAAGAAAGTAATTAGGTTAATGCTAAGCCAGCAGTCTGATAAGAAGAAAGTAATTAGGTTAATGCTAAGCCAGCAGTCTGATAAGAAGAAAGCAATTAGGTTAATGCTAAGCCAGCAGTCTGATAAGAAGAAAGTAATTAGGTTAATGCTAAGCCAGCAGTCTGATAAGAAGAAAGTAATTAGGTTAATGCTAAGCCAGCAGTCTGATAAGAAGAAAGTAATTAGGTTGATGCTAAGCCAGCAGTCTGATAAGAAGAAAGTAATTAGGTTAATGCTAAGCCAGCAGTCTGATAAGAAGAAAGTAATTAGGCTAATGCTAAGCCAGCAGTCTGATAAGAAGAAAGTAATTAGGTTAATGCTAAGCCAGCAGTCTGATAAGAAGAAAAGCCTCATACCTCAGCAGTAGAGATGCCGACAATTGCCAGAGCTTAAAACTGAACTCGTTGTAGGCAGATGCTGATATTTATTCTCATTGAGCATCGTGGTTCAATTTTGTGATGCATGAGATTATAATGGACTAGGGATAAAATAACGGGGTAGATAGTCTTCTTTCCGCTTTGATCACGAGCATGGTAGGAAATACAACGAGAGGAAATAATACGTGGGCAAGATCCATGAGAACTGAATATATTTTATGAAAAATATAATGTATCGAGGCCACATTCATTAAAGGATCACAAATAAGTTCACATGGGAAGTGGTAGTACTCAAGCAACATTCTGAACGCTATTCTGTACAACGTAAACATCAGTTTCACATCAGCAGACATTTTGATTAGATCGAGGTGAAGTTGTGACAAAATGTTGTAAGATTCTGAACACACGAAAACATAATTGGATGATAATTTTTCTAAAGGATCCTAAATTGGGTAAAATACAAACTCTCTAATTTAAAAATGAATGAATATATTAAGTGATTGGTTGAAACCGCCTAAATCTCGTATCATCATTGAATAGATGCACTTGAAAACTGTAACTAACATGAAAGTTGGGGAAATCTGTCACCTGAATATACTTTGTTTGTATGTTGGTATCCACAATACTGCATCGACGCTTCAAAATGAATGTCTGTCCAATTGACGTGAGCGGCCAGTCTTTTCCATCCTCTTTATCCCTGCAAACATTTCATGGTATTGCCGTCCAAACGCCAGCTTCAGAAGGGCCCTATTGAAGCGTTTCATCGACGGTTGATTAGTCCAACAATTCCGGCTTTGCCGCTGGACGGCAAGGGTCGTTTTTCAAGATTAGCGATCTAATATTATGTTATAGAAGAGATCGAGCTTCCTTTGAAATGTATGCCACAGAAATCCATTCAATGCCAGCGCTGTAGTCAATGAGAAACAGCTATATCTTGATATATTCCCAAAGCGAAATAAGTGTTTAAATAAAAGCGAGTAGGTGTATACTGAAAGATAAATGGTATCCGCCCATGTTGAGATCGCTGATATTATTATCAATGACAATGAACAACATCAAATCGAATAGTCATAGTGATTGGTTTCATCCTTCCCGAAACGTTTTGAGAACGAAGGAATCACGGTACCGTCGTATTTGATAATTGAATAATCAATCGTTAAAAAAAATATATGATCTCGTTCAAGCAATTCCTTATGAAAATTGTCTAGAATCATGCCTGAGGATAAATGCACATTAGGATGAATTTCAATTCAATTGGTCAAATGATGCTACCACCTAGTGTTGATTGACTGGAGAGAAAGAACGGTTTGAGCCAAAACCTGAAGATTTTTTTTAGTTTATTGTTTTCGGTGCGGCAATGTAAATCCAGTGTCATGACCGTCAACGGTCTGCAGTTTTGGGAACTTGTCTGTTTTTTTTTGCTGTTTGTTTGCGTGCAAGTGCATGCGAGGAGTGTGAGGTGCGCCTTGCCGCCCCTCTCCCTTGGATATTTTTCCTAGTGTCTGTATCAGGATCTGTATCTGCAATCCTCTTCCAAGCCTAAGCTGACAGAAAGTCCGACGCTGTTGGATTTTACTGGTAAAATGTCCAATCTTCCATCGATCGAGTCAGTTATTTGGGACTTAATCTTTGGTGGAAAAAGCTCATGAGCATGATCATTCAACATTGTATCTGAACATCGTAGAACAATATTGCATCTGAACACATTTAAGAGCAGTCAACATTGAATCTGAATAACGTAGAACAATATTGCATCTGAACACATTTAGGAGCATTCAACATTGTATCTGAAGAACGTGGAACAATATTGCATCTGAACACATTCCTAGAGGCAGCCTATGCATACCTCGACTACCCTGTTTCTCTTCTTCTCAGCCTTGTAATGAGCAGGCAGCTTTATGGAGACAAGCAATGCTTGGGTAAACACAGCCCTGGCGCGAGTAGTTAAGATTGCTGTCCTCATTACAACGGACTGGTCCTTATCAATCATGGGAGCGAGTTGGGTGCAGCCCCATGCAGTGGACACTCAGAACCTTGGTAAACAGGCGACGGAAAGGCTTGTAAACAACAATCAGAGAATGCTTTGAGGCTCGGCAAACATGAAACATAACAGTTTACAAACGTTAACTACCCGAGGAAATGACTGGCTTTTGGTAAGCGCGAAGGCAACGATTACAAGAAATGAAACATACAAACACGCCCTACTGTTGTTCTAAACGAGAATTTGAAAACGCGAGAGGCTTTCTGAGAATGTGTAAAGACGGTACACTTGTTTATGTGAGATGTTTTGCGGACGACAGAAGAATCCCCCAAAAATAAAATCAAGATGCTATGAACCCACTGACGCAAGCATTTGCTATGTTATATCGAACCCACTACTCTCAAAAATTAACGTATCTTCCCACCGATTTTGGTGGATCTGTGATTGCACAAAGGAACGTAGAAAGTGATACAAATTGCACGTGACTGACCTGTTAATTTTAGTGAAATCCTGTTCATTATATTCTGGTCTGGTGGATATGAATTTGATTGATAATTTTCGCTATGAAATTTATTCCTAAATTTAAATATTAAATATCTACAGAATGAATTAGAAGATAATGGTCTCACTGATAAGTAAATATTATAACGAGCGGAAATAATGAGATAGTCACCTAACAAATAGACACATGAAATATTTACTGCCACAAGACGGATTTTTTCCCGTTTCTATTCAGCACGCCTCTTTAGAAAGAGAAGCTAATATGAAATGTCCCACATTTGAATTCTCGCTATTTTTTATACCGAAAAATGACTTTTCCATTCTGTCAAAACAAGTCGGCCACACTTGGAGTAACATACTAAAAAAAAGCCGGAACCAATTTCCCAACGACAAAGTCATTTGTTGTTCCAGTCAAAATAGTCGACATTCCTAGAGGGTAACCTATTCGATTGAATGTCGAACAGATTGATTGAGTCTCTTTTATTCCATTGTGCTTTGCAGTCTTCTATTCCTGCAGTGGTAGAGCCGTAGCATCACAAAGGGAAGGGAGAAGCAATACGGCTTCGAGCTCTACTAATTGAACGAACGTGTTAGCTGTCAATAATATTGAAACAAGGAACGAAAAATTCAAACATTTCATGTGAGCACAAATGCACGTTATGTTTTAATTATATGTCTGTCTACCGAACTGTTTTATATCAGTTCAAATTATACATAGAGAAACGGTTCCTGGGAAAATCTGGGAATGAAAATCAAGCTATGACATTTCATACTCGAAATTTCTCACTATGAATTCATCATCAAAACGAGAAATTTGAATTTTATGGGCGACGGAATAAATTCCTTTATTCCATCTCAATGACACGACGTCTATTTTACGGTATATCCTTCATGTAACAGCACTGAATTATTCGGCAGAGTTCCAACATTTAGCAGAATGAGACAATGAAGGGAGATCAGAACGGCTGCGTTCCCCTCAGAATAACAGGCATAACTTATATGTAAACGAACCCATAGTTTCAGCCGGTATACTAATTTTGTAATTTTGTGAAAAGTGTAACAGAATAATATAACAAACATTATCAGCATGAATGCAGATATTCTACTATTAACAATGTTTGACCCGAACGCTAACATTTCGTGTATCTGTGAAGCAGAATTGGCATGCCTTGATCCTTCAAACTCATATTACAATGAACAAATTTTTTGTTCGAAAAATAATGTTAAAAGTGTAGCACGCCAGAAAATCAGCCGCACAGAAAAAAAAAACTTAATACTATAGGTTTGGAAAGATATACAATCAAATGTTGAAATACCCACGAATTGATAGCACTAACATAATGGTACCTGATACAACGTTGACTGATACAACATGGACTAATTCAAGGGTGTTTTATACAAAGGTGACTAATACAACAGTGAATAATATAGCAGTGAATAATGCAATGGTGACTAATACAACAGTGAATAATATAGCAGTGAATAATGCAACGGTGACTAATACAACAGTGAATAATATAGCAGTGAATAATGCAACGGTGACTAATACAGCGGTGGATAATAGAACGGGAACAAATGAAGCGGTCACCTATAAAGCGGTCACTCTAAAACAATAGTGACTAGTTAAATAGTGGCAAATAGAAAGGTGACTCGTACAACGGTGACCAATACAACGGTGACTTATACAACGGTGACAAATACAACGGGGACTTGAATACGACGGTGACTAATGCAACGATGGTGAATACAACGATGACATCCGACGCTGACTAATGCAACGGTGACTAAAACAACGCTGACAAATAAATGGTGACTAATACAAAGTGAACTAGCACAATGTGACTGGTCCAATGGCTACTTATACAACTGTAACTATTTCAACGTTGACGAATACAACGATGATGAACACAAAGGTGACTCATTCGAAGGGAATTTTTACAGCGGTGACTAATACAATGAGGATTAATATAGAGGTGACTGATTTAGCGGGGGTTAATGCAATGGTTGCCTATACGTGGATACAGTTAATCGAATATCTACTGTTCTGGTACTAAACAATAAATACAGAACAATGTGTCTTCAACACTGTATCATCAACACTGTGTGCCATCAACACTGTGTCATCAACACTGTGTCATCAACGCTGCGTCATCAACACTGTACCATCAATATTGTGTCATCAGCACTGTGTCATCAACACTTGTCATCAAAACTGTATCATCAACACTGTGCCAATCAACACTGTGTCATCAACACTGTGTCATCAACGCTGCGTCATCAACAGTGAACCATCAATATTGTGTCATCAGCACTGTGTTATCAACACTTGTCATCAACACTGTGTCATCAACACTGTGTAATCAACACTGAGTCATCAACACTGTGTCATCATCACTGTGTCATCAATACTGTGTCATCTTCACTGTCATTAATACTATGTCATCAACACTGTCGACAGCATACGATCACAAAACTAATTGTATATTGTGGTTGTTTCTGTAGAAACGGGCTTTCGGTAACTCAATTCAAATACGCTATGAATAATGGATATAATATTTTTTCCTTGCACAATTAATATATTCGTAACCCACAAAAACTGCACACCTTGCATCACGGAAGCAGCAGAAAACAATTTGAAGCACGACAACTACACATAATTATGTTTGATTGCAATCAACACTATGTAGTTTAGTGGCTCCAAAACCTTTCAAAGATTTTAGTCTTTGTATTTTTTTAACTAGCTTCTCCACAACTCTCCACATTAAACAACTTTGCATCAACGTGGTGATTTGGGAACTGTTTTGATCAATAAAACCAGGCCATCTACTAACCGATTCAGTGATTTCACAGGAAACCTCAATTTATCAGGCTCAGGAACGACCAATATCAAAGTTACGTAACTGTCTGCATCAGATTCTTACATTCAACCAGTGACCCAAAGTTTGGTTGTTGGCGTCGTTAGTGCACCTGGTCTAAAACTGATAGGTGATGTTCACATTTAGTGTCACTCGATTCGATTTATAATCTTTGTGTCCTCATTGCATTTATACATGGGATTAACGTTAGAAAGCTGACCCTGAGTCAGTGCATGAGCCGGAATGTTAGAGAATGTCGAGGTTATGTTTGCTCAATGTGGTTCATCAATCCAATGCAGAGGCAAGCATAAGGAATTGGCGCGAATGATGATCATTGCAATTTTTTATAGAAAAATTTACAAACAGTTTGTAAACGCTCTAACCGATTGATGAGAACAACGACTTATCGTGCAAATGAGAAGAAATTGAACAAATAATATGCGGAAGTAAGCCCAACTTGTTATGCAAACGACGGCACTATTCCTCTCCTAAAGCCATTATTGAATTAACGTATAATGTTCAATGTACTACTATTGAGTGGGATGATGTTTTTTCCAAATATGAGTTTCAAAAAATTCGTCAGTGTTATGATTAAAAGCAGACTCAGCAATGATTGGATGGACCGAAGAAGAGTACTACCTACTAACTTGAACATGAGACGGAGAAGAAATCTGTCAATTCGTAAATTCCAATTGAAAAATTTCCACTAATATATAACACTTGTGTTGCCGGTAGTTCTTACCTAGTCACCTGCCTCCTGACGACGGCCTCTAATCTTTGTTTTCTTTGTCTGCGGATGTACCGGAAGGATCTCAGAGTGGAGCACGTCTTCTGCATGCCTCCATAAAGGTATCTGAAAAACAAATTCATCATGCATGATCGGTTCAATGCATTTCGTATTCAATAGAAATATGTTGTTAATTCATTTTTGTATCACCTGTCACTTCAGCGAAAACCATATAATCAAAAATTCTTGCTGAATTGAATCACATAAATGAATCACATAAATTAATAACACATAAATTAATATCACATAAATTGATATCACATAAATTAATACAGAATACCAGTACTTAATACTGATATTCAGCCCTGACTGCTGAAAGGCCAGGTTCTAGACTTTATTTGTTTTACTTAAATTGCTATAAAAATCCGCTATGAGGTTAATTTTTGCCGAGTTTTGTACCAAATCTCTTTCTATTCAACGAAAATTCGCCACTGACATCATGTTGTTTCCTCTGAATATCCTTGCTTGTTCGTGTTGACCCAAGAGCCAATCCCGAAGACCTCGTCCCGACTGCTAACAAACACTTGCCGCAGCCATCTCCAATGGACTCGTTACATCAATGGTACTCTGATCCATAACTCTTCTTTCAGTGAAGCTCGTAAGTAATTAAATTTTGTTTTGTACGTCAGGATTACGGGTTTCCGTTTTTTACGTACAGTGATCAGGCTGTTTATTTCTTTGTGGTGTGCAGGTGACTCAATGACGTCGGTGCTCAGGACACACGATCTATTGTTTGTAATTATTAGTGTAAGCAATGAATTACTGTCTTTTGTGATTCTAGTTGCCTTCTCAATGAGCTACTCTAGTTTGAGCTTATGAATTATTGGGGCAGACATAACAGATTTTAATTGATTGTCATTGAAACAATCTAATATGTACATGTTCTTTTTCAAATTTGCTGTGATCTGGCCATTGGATTCTATGTAGCGGAATGACTGATTGCTGGTTTTGGGTGGCCTGTTATTGGCTTCGACTATGGAATAGTTATTCTATTATGTTTGAATGGCTATCCAAACTTCATCGACCTCGTCTCCGTTTCCAACCGTTTTCGATGTCCTGGTTATGTATTCATTTATAGCGTACGGCGCCGCCACCTCTTTGTTTGATACAAGCCATGTCTCAGTGAGACAGAGTATATCAACATATTCATCAGTTAGCATTAGTTTGATCTGGTCTAACTTAGACATGAGACTTCTCACATGTGTGTACTTTATTCGTATATGGCACTAGTTCTTTGGCCGGGGCCTGCTTTCCTTGTCGTCGGGCTCGTTAGAGGGCCATGTGCCGACGAGTCACATGCGCTTTGGCGTGCTACGTTAACTATTGCCGCAATTTGTGTTGCTGTTATCGATGCCCGTTGTGTTGATCGTGATGATGTCCTGGCTGTTGATGGAACTGCTGGTACAACTACAGGGCGGTGAATATGTTGGAGCATGAGAGCCTATCATTTGGTGTTCTATTTGTATTAGGGTATGTCAATAATTTCTGCCTTGGGTTAAGAGCACTGTATTGACTATCGTTTAGGTGAATGAATGCCTTCACACACGACTGTTTGTTATTCAAGTGTGGCTTGATGAACGTTATTGTTGTATTGGCAAAAACGTTTTTCTGAAAGATGGCAATCTGAAGTCCCAGAGCATTGCTCAGCATTGAGAGGACTAGATCCCCCCAGGAGTTGATGCAGTTCTATGTTAAAAATACTCTTCCATGTATATCAGGTAGGCATTGTCGTAACCGATTGTTTGGATGTAACGCAAATAGTTGTCCATGTTATTGTCGGCCTCCTTTCATGCAGAGCCCCTGTACGGGACAATACCCAATTTGGTACTTACATGCTTGACTAAAGGCATGAATCACGCAGTGGCCATCTTTCGGTGTTGTCGTTAGCTGTTATTTTAGATTATGAAGACCTCTAGAAAATTTCATTTATTTCCTGGTTATGTGAATTTGTGTTACCTGTCTCCTCGTTTAATTGTGAAAATACCATCTTAATGAAATTGGATAGTTCCTTGCAGCCAATACTGTTGGAACCCCGCCTGACTGAGGACTCTTGACTGAAGAGACGTCCGATCTTGACAAAGATTGTTTTTGACGGAGGAGTTATTGGCCGTCTTTTGTTGATTTATATTGCTGCCGAGTAGTTTCCCCGAGATAAGGGTTGCCGAATAAAAATATGAATTAGCTTGTTTGGCTTAGGGTCTAATGGGAGAGAGGGTAGTGGTTCTGGCAGAATGATGCACATGACAAGTAACATGGCTGTTGTTTCCAGAGTGATAGGTAGTTGCTGACATGTTCTCATTGAAGTAAAAATGATGAGCAGGAGCTGACTGGGTTAGTTAGACGGCATCAGTGAGAACTGATATTTCCGGAAATAATAAGATCAATTCAGAGCCATCTTATCAGACATTTGAACTGAAATTTTGTCTCCACATCATCAACAAACCAAGGAATTTGCATAATTTGGTTTACACCATAACACACAGTGTTCGCCCCTTTCTTTACTGCTTTCCACCGCCCGGCCTACTGTGCCATCAAACGACGGCTCACAATGCCCTCCAATGCCCCTGGGGGCCGTCTCATTCTCATTCCCAATACCCCAAGAGCCGCATCCACACCATCCCAAGAAACAATCTGTTTTACAACGCCGCCCCGCACCCAGTATCGCTCACAATCAGCAGTTGTGGCCGTCTGAGCCTCCAATAACGGGTCGTGGAGGTGCAATGGCACTTCGTCTTGTTCGAGGATAGCGGCGTACATGCTCCGACAGAGATGCGATGTCTGGGATTCAAGATAAGTTAGCAGTATCTCTGTAAATGTGTAAATAACATTTCCATATGATCTTTGATAATCGTCTCAACCCACCATTGGATGGAGTTTACAAAGATCATTATGCTGATATGAAAAATTCAAATATGTATGCACTTAAGGCTGTTTCCTCCAGTCGTATAGCTGGAGACATTCAACCACAAGACTTACCTAAATACACACAATATCATCGAAATGATGTTGAAATCATCAAGTGAATTATGATTTATCACCCCGATAGTACATTGATGTATTTTTTCTGGTACGATTTTAAGCTCGCATTTGAAAATGTCCTCCGCGAGTTCACACACATAATGAACAGTGTTTTGTAATCCTTCTTCATCACTTGCGCGTACTTTTGAATTAATCAACTTTGCATTTTCCCATTGGGCCTCTAAGAGTATCTCCCTTCAGCGCCCTGTGCTGAAGGAGGATAGCCCAAGAAAGAGTTGAAGCCTTAGGCCTCAAAATCTCATTACTGAAGGGCAACCTTACTATTTAAGATTAGGAAAGCATTTTATTAGCGAGACCTAAGCTGCATTCGTGTATATCCAACCTCCTCCGTATAAGTCTTTTTAAAACGTCTGAACAAGCTGTGTCAAGTAGATTATAATATTCGTGAGATGGAATTGGAATTCAGTGAATTGTGGTTCCAATACGGGAATTATCGTGTTTGTGCATTACCGTACAAATATTGGATTCAACTTCAATTCATAATAAGCTTTAATTTTAAATAATAACTCAATCAATACTAAAAACGAAATCATATTCTTAGTTGATGATTGAGCAGTGAAATATTTCACCGATGTTAACGAGGCTGACGAGTACAAAAATCACCCAATATTTGCTAACACAAAGATACGTACAGGCCTCCTAATTAACTTAATTGCATGAGTAACGCCCGATAGCTCGGCATCAGGAATTCTGTCAAATACGATACAATTTCGTCCGTATGGTGATGGCTCATTGTATCTTTTAAATAAAGAGATGTGCAGGCATGGGAAACTTCCAGTGTCATTAATTTAAACTTGACGGCGCCAATCTTTCAGTTTTTCTGACGACTGAATGGAAATGATATTTTCTAAATTAAAAAAAATGGTAAACCAATTATCGACATATTGACCTTTTTCGCTTCATATCACCTAATGAAATTATAGACAGTATCATTTGTTATGATCTTATAATTATTTATCGTGATCGAATAGAGGCAAGTAACGTGCCATACTAAGAACAGAAGCCCTCTTACAAAGCTCTTTATGCTGACGCTGCCTACAGTCTGATCCTAGATGGGTCCCACTCCCTTATCATCACGTCACTCTTAGTAAATTGTTTAGCGCAATGTCCCTGGCACTTTTAATTCATGTATGGAGGCCGTAGAAAATAGAGTAAGACTCTTGGAGCCAAACGTAACTTGTATTTTTCTTATTTATGTTCCGCGAGGCAAAATTTAATGTTAATTTAAAAGTTCATAATGCTTGAAAAAATAATTGCAGGAAGATTTTTATTTTTTTGAAACAAAGAGGACGACTGTGCTAGGAGATGACGCAATTTATTTCAAAAAGAGTTCATTCACTAATGTACCTTCAACATTCGACACTATCGTAAATAACTAATCCTAGTGAATATTTCGATGGTGTTTTAAAATGGGTACGCTATTTTAAATCCAAAGTTATCAGTTTTTTGCCGATGCTGACTGAAAACTTATGGACGGGCTTCCTTATGGGACATTATGGTAGCTTCAATTATACAATACAGTATGTCCAAATATGTTTTTTCATTATTCGTTTGAAATCGGTTAACTATAGTGCCCTATTATATGAATACCAGTTCTGAAGCAACTTATTATGAAGCAAGTAGATTTTTTTTGCTACTGTAACTGTACGATCTCTGACGGTTGTAGTTCAATCTCCAACACTTATCCTCGACCTCGTTGTGTGTAACCACGACCACTCAATCTGTCCCTGAGGGGTCGTTGCAGGAACAAACACTGTCCTTCGTCCGCGTGCCTGTGCCACCTATCGAGCCCTTGGGACGGTCTGAGCGGATAAGCTGCCTTTATTGGAAAGAGGCGCGATTAGTATGCTGAGGCAGACTTGCATTAATTACGCTTGAGGCGAGAGACGGAGGGCAGCGTGGAAACAACCGCTGGCTGACTTTTGAAAATATATTTTCGAAGGTGAATTTTATTATTAAAACAACAATATGTTCTTGATGTTTAGATTTCCATTAGTTGGTAACGTCAATGCGATAAATGACTACTGAAATTCTCAACTCGAAACTTTCACGTCCACTGTAAGATTCACGTGAATTTTAAACATTTTCAATTCCAGGGGACAAGGTGAATTGAGTTCTTAGGTGTATTGACTATTCAGAGGATCGATCAAAGCTTACCTCCAATGTACTTAAGACTTATGACCCGCATAACAGCATCGCAAAGCTATATAATATTTTCTTCGAGAGAACCGGGTGAATTAAAGCACACTTTCAACACTAAAAAATCATAGTTAAGACGTGTCACATCTTTATGAATTCTTTAATGTCCAGATTATTGTGTTAAAGAATAACATTGTTCCCAATATGACAGCAAAATAATTTGGTTTACACACGAGTACTTTGTATTCTTACAATTGCAGCGGCCACGAAAGTCTTACAAGAGGACCTGCAATTTTAAGGAAACCTCGGACACCTTGCGGTGCGGATGAACTTTTTCGCATTATAAATTGGATATGACCTTGACATAATTTGCTGATGCTTTTTCAAAGCAAATGCTACTTGCATCAGAGATAAAAAAATAGAATGGAGCACAATTCCAGACACCAGAACAGTTGTTTCATCGGCCCCATAATATACCATCTTTTCAAGCTAGATCCATTCAGACGCATCTTGGCTAATTTCTAATATAACTTGCAGCCTTTGGCCCTGTTTATCCCTCTTCTACCTTCGCCATAACATGATAATTGCTCTAAAATTAACTCGGAGTGCTTTGCCTGCGTAGCTCTTCAATCAATGCGACGATGAAGTTGTCATTAATTGCTCATGAATAATCTCAGCATCACTGGCTAATCGCACAGCGGCGCGCAATTCACTCATCTCGCAGGCTGAATTGAACGTGAGAGAACCGGGTTTTGGACCTGCAGCAGGTTTCTGTGCCATAACCACCAACAGGGAGAGCTGATGTCGCCGCAGGAGAGTCAGCCTCAAGTTCCAGGGAATCGTTCAATTCATGTCTATTACTGTCCACGCAGGTGTGCCTATGATACATGCAAAAAATGATCGAATGGACAAACGTTGTTTGAAATGTCACCTATTGAAGCTGATATATCAAAAACTGGTTCTCCAATCGTCCGCATTGCATTACCATGTTGCATAAATCCCATGTATAACCTTTAATAGTGGGTCATGCCACTCTCCTTTTGGAAAAATGCAGTGGTCCTTCACTTCGAGCTGTTCTGACGTGGCGTGTTTCGTATCTGGTTTGAAACACATGTTCAAGAGGAGTGTGTTTTCTGGTATTTCCGACGCGCTCGGGTCACAAAAAAAATAAGTTGTGTTGATTTTAGTCCTGCCTTTAATTACTTCTTTGGTAGAAAGGCCTATGAAATTCCGGTTTTGTAGAACATTCATGCCTTATGTTTATTTTCATCAAGCAACGGATTGCATTCTGGGTCCAGAAGAGAGTCAACGTGGTCCGGAGTCGCATTTGATTGTGTTGCTTGCCGGAGCGTTTGTATTCATGAGTTGGATCTGTCTTCTTGTAAGATTTCTCAGGCTGCCGTATGGGATGGCATTCACAAATAGCTTGAGTCATGCACTGACTACCATTTGTAAACAGAGACCTTTTGTAAGCAGAGACCTTCCCAGTGTTCCTGTCATCCTCTCATGAACTTGCAACACTGATAGTCATCCATGAAGTTAACGGATAGTCATCCATGTAATTAATATTCAATATTACCAGCTAAAAGAACTCATGAATTCAACAATTTGTGTCAGGTAAAGATGCTATGAAGCTGATTGCGGTGTGCTTCCGGAATGGTTAAGATCTATCCAACGGCGGGAACGAATAATGGGGGCGTCAGTTCTACACGGTTGGTGATGCGGTTATGGAATAGTCGTCGGTGCAACTGTCGTCAGATGCAACGACACAATCGTCCTCCTAACCATGGTCACGCGGATGACTAGGTCAGGGTATTGCAGTGTGAATTCTCCTCCTCAGGTATTTTACTCATCGCAAATTTTACGTTTCTCTTGTCACAAGAGACATGTACGTCTTCTCCGGTTTTTCAATAGTTGCTGGTTGTTGGCGGCATGGTGATTGAACTCTCGTTAAGATGACACAAGTGAAAGATGTCTAGCTGATGATGTTCGTGTCGGTGATGTCCTCCATCATGACCCGACATTCGCAGAAAATTTTAGTTTTTTTCCTTTTCAATAGGTACCAGAATATAAGCTTGTAAGTCAGTTACTGCTGTGTGGGCTTTCAAATGTAGATCGCGATTATCAGCGGTCCCTTATTGGGGAAACCTTGATGATTGGCAGACACCGTGCACGTAATATAAATATGATACAAGCATTTTTGAAACAACACAATATTGTTAGCAATTTTTTATGCATAATAAAGACCAATTAATGCACAATACTAGAAACAACAGAGTTTTTTCAATATGTGTTGTTAGGAAGTAACACGCGCTTTAGAATAACAAGAAAAAAAAATTGTGCAACACTTGATGATGTACCGGTTAGGTGTTCATGATGTCTATTATGTACTTTTCTCAGTAGTTCTATTGGTTCAAGATATGATTTTCTTTTGCCAATTGGCTTCAAATTGTTTTCTTCTCGCAATTGAAGGATCAGGGTGCACATACTCGTTGTCTCTTTGTGTTCAGTTATTATTGTATTTATATACATCTACAATTGCATATACAATTTGCAATACATCTTCATATCATGATTATTTTCATAGCCCATAAATAGTTTCAGCTGAACAGCTAAGTAATATAAAATAAGCACAACGTTTTCATACTACTCACTTTTTTTATCTTGCTCCCTCCTAAAGTGCTCTGTTAAATCATCACCAACTCTGTCAAATTAGTTCGCCTCTGTTACGTACACGTTTACGTTTCCGATAAACTGGACTTCTGCCACAGTGACCTCGGTCATGGGCGATTCCTTCTGTCATTCTCAGTATGTTCCTCCTCCCACTATCAACCTCCATCCACCCTCCATCCTCCCTCCGTCTAGTCTCCATTCACCCTGTCATCCCCATTCTCCTCAACATAGACGCTGTGCTACAAAGAACGTAATAACTTACCCTCAGCAGCGCCTTTGTATTATTCATGGGGCGCCGCTGGGAGCACGCCACCGTGTTCAGTAGCGCTGTGAACGTGTTTGTTGGAACTGAAATACACAGCATGCGGTGACGGAAACATTGACTGTTGTTTAACTCACGAAAACAGCAGGGAATATACGTTATAGAATCATTGTTTCACCCGTCTTCGATATACTTCCTAAAACAATAATAGTACCTGCAACGAGAACCTAACGTTTCCTGTTGCAGAAGATTTTTGTCTCATCTAAATTGATGCAACTATTTCTTACAGAACTAGTCCCGTTCAACGTATTGACTTGATCAAACCATTTGCGAATCTCGTAACTGCTTGTCCACTTGGCTCGGCGGGTGACGGCTCGTTTCGTCTTTGCGAATACTATCTGTTCCTCCCATCAACATATGTTAATCGACCAAAATAAGTGTGTTCCACTAAGTATTTCAATATGTAATAAATAAGTCAACTTTCATGGCACGCGAGGTAGTCAGGCAAGGACCGGAATCAATAGTTTTTTCTCAACATTATATTATTCTGACAAAATCACATGAAGTTTTTCCGTTTGTTAAAAGTTCGCCGTCTCTGTAGATCATTGCAGTTTGGGCAATACAATTTTTGAAATAAAACTCGAATAAAACCAAATCATTTTCACACATTTTAAAAAAGTTCCAGCAGATTGAACCACAATTACTTAATTTTATTCGAATAATCATATAATTTGTCAGATAAAATACGATGCATTCGTTGGAGCAGAGAGGAGGAGCACCAACCTGTTGATAGTAGAACAGGAGGACCCAATTGGGGAGAGCTGTTTGGTCGGAGAATTCTACTATCAACAAGATGGTGCTCATGCTCCCTGGTAGAACGAGTGTCTCGCATTTTCATCTGACAAATTTCGGGCGAGTTATCAGACACCGAACGAACCAGCCTTGGCTCACCCGGAGCCCTAACATCGACTACTGGTTTCGACAGGTATGGAATGCATTACAATTTTAATTTCTGGTCGTTTTGATGCATTAAAACATGTAAACACTATTCTCTTTTCAATTTAATCTATCAATATAAGTTGCAAATGTCATACGAGTCGATTTCATAGAGCGATTTGATTTCTACAAACATTAAACGCTTTGTGTATAGTGAGTGGACCTTTCACATCTTCCAGAACAGAGCACTTTGATATTTTGTCAACGACTATACCTGCCAACAAATGACGAATATAAGGAAAAATATTTCGTGCTGTATGATTGCTTAGCAGATGATGTTGTTTTAAATCATCAGTAGAAGACGTTGATTGAACGTTTTCATAACAAAATAGTTTCAACCACAATTTTTTTTTAAATGGGTCATACCATTTCGCAAAGAAGTGTCCATTACCTTACTTGAGAGTCTGCCCGCCCTCGTTAGTGCTGCCCACAGCACCTCGCAGCCGCTTCAGCGTAGGGTTAAGGAACTATTACCCTTAACACACGGACGATACCTGTCCAAGTTTGAGATATAAGACGCTCTCATGGGCTGAAGTGTTCAAACTTCTTCCAGTTCTCGTCACGGCAGAGTTTCGTTGCAGGACGGTTTACTTGCCGGTGACAAAACTATCCAAAAAATACTCAGCATCGCAGGGCCGGGAAAATTGCAGCTGCCGGCAAATAATATCAAAATATTCATGATCTGTTAATATAACATGTAGGTATATTTATTACTACCGGTTTTCACCTTAAACAGCGTGTATTGCGATGACAACTGTACTATTCCAACCATTCCCTAAACGGTGATGTTTGA
>SDVV010003962.1:0-20718 GCA_016164225.1 Gammarus roeselii
GGAATGGTCGTGGGTGGGGGGGGGGCCGGCCATTATGACGCGGCGGGGGTAAACCAGTGAAAACTGTGGGCCCTGCTGCTGACGACGGTTCCTCGGTACATTCGGGACCCAGAGTGTAAGTTGAGGGGCTACCGGCCGGACCCTTTAGCACAAAAGGGCTAAGTTGTGTGAATGTGAGCGTGTGAGGGTGTGAGGTGCGCCTTGCCGTCGGCCACCCCCCTTTCTGGGGGATGCGGCCTAGTGTCTGTATCTGTATCTGTATCGTTTGTTATGCCAGTCATTATGGTTTTTCATTTAGTGTCAGCAGAATCTTTCTTATTGTGATTTTATTTAGGACGATTTGTTTCCGCTCCCTGATTGGTATTATAGTTTCGTTCCCTGATGCTGTCTAAACTCAAGTATTACCTTTGCAACACCTCATGAACATTGATGCTGTCTAATCTCGAGTGTTTCTTATCCTACACCTCAAGAACATTGATGTTGTGATGTTCCTTTGATGTCGAGATGTTCCTTTCTAACGGCTCAGGAACATTGATGTTGTCTAATCTGAATTTCTTTCGTTGTACATGGAACAAGTCAAGATTACACTTTCAATTCCAATGGGTATCGATTACCGACATAGATAAAATCAATTACAAGAAATCGAGTGCTAATCTCATAATAGGAACGCTTATTGATAATGGAAATTATTTGCATCAAAATGTAAAACCAATGTAAAGTATATTTATTAGGGCTTTCCGTAATTGTGATAAATGTTTAGCACCGTTCCTGAATACTGATGTCACTAACTCATACTTCATGCCGCCTAAAACAAAGATTTAAAAGTTAAAATATTAACATGCTGGAGATGACATCTAATATAACGATTAATATTATAGGTTTATGGCCCACGGAAAGGAGAAATAGTAATATAAATTCCACTCTATTGAGAAACCAAGAAAGGCAACATACTTGCTGATAAAAGTTGTTACCTTTTCTCAAAATCAACTTCTCAATAGATTTGTTTCTTTTAAATATATTCTTTGGGTATTTTTTTACGGATATTAATGATATTGATCTATATGTGGTATTGTAAAAATATGGATAAAATATTGAATGAGTTTGCAAGCACATAGATAAACGCACATGGAATTCAAGTGGCTTCGTCTGAGTACAATAGAACATTCAAGTCCGTTAGCCTGCCAATACTTCAATTGAGCCGTCCCACTCGAGTACACGGCCAAACTGAACGGGTGAATCGTGAGAAGATTTAAGATGAATTGCAGCTAAAAGTTTAATAAGTCGACACTCTGGCTGGCCACACCGTGCCTGGGAACCATATCAACTATACATAATTGTTATCTTGATTCCTCCTGGACCTCCTCAAAATTTTGTCTCACTACGGGGGATTTGAGAGTGAAAGGAAGTGTTATTTATTTGCAGCTGAGTCTTTTCCTACGTCATCTTACTCACTTATTTTCCTATTAATACAATTATTATCTTGTGACAGTGAAAATTGCACGTGTTTATAAGACCAATACATCGCATTTCCATGGATTCAACGAATAGTCAATAAGGGCCAGAAGAAACCGTCCGAAATCAGTCTAAGAAGATGAGAAAATGTCAATTGGATACTTCAGAGACCAAGTCAATATATTAGGTGTTATCAGTTAGAGGGCAACATGCCGGAGTGATTTTTATAATCAACCGAAATGATAGCTTCTCCCATTCTGCCCACATTTAATAACTTATTTCGAAAAAATCGAAACAGTAATAAATACATGGAGAATGATGTATTAAACGTTGTTCCAAGAAGGCTCCTCCCACAGTGTTCTGTACCGTTGTGTATTGATCCGAGAGTAGAAGTTTTAGACATGTACATAAGATCATGGTTCATTGATACGTGTGACCAAGTATTTCACTGTTCTAAATGATATAGAATGTATGAGATATGGCTTGCTATGAAAAATCCCTTCATGAGAGGCTCCACTCCTCTCTCTGATGACTTTCTTATCCCGAATTAGAAAATTTTCCCATCTTTTTCGGGTGAACGTCTATTGAATCAGCATAAAGACAAAAAATCGAACATTACCACTTCCGTTGCCTTGACAATATAACAAAAGTTTAATACTAGCTTAATGCATACCACAGGATTCCTGCTCAGATGAAGACTTCACATCGACTGAAATTAACTGAAAGACTCTTCTCATCAGAGTTGCTTGAGGGGTGAATAGGTATTAAGCCAAGTCGATGGTTGGTCATGCTCCAAAGACCACTCATGTGCCATGCGCCAAAAAAGGAATGCATGGATGATCATTGAAACCGAACTTCATTACTTGGTCAATTTAGCAAGGAGTAACATGTGGCATGATCATTGCACCAAATCATCACTTACATAGATCATCGACCAAGAATATGGTCGATTTCTATGTCCCGTCACAGAATACATCAAGTTCTTTTCACACTATCAAGTCCATTTAACCAACGTACTATCGGTTACAAAGATAAAGACCTTATTTTTAATTTATCGTTTAGTTTACTACATCCCTGCACCGAGTTTGTTGGTTTTAAAGTATGTATGTCCGCCGTGGCCGAGTGGTTAGCGTGTCCAACTGCAGTGTCAGCCTCTGGTGCTGCATGTCGCAAGTTCGAGCCTAAGCATGAACACGGCGGTCTTGTGGCGGGGAGATTGGGCACCTCCTCCCTCTGTGTCAGCCTAACTTAGCCACCCTCCTAACTAGGGGGAATCGGCTGTGTGTCTATACATACATTTACACATTTGCATTTCCTCCAGACGTTTGGCTGTAAACATACATCATACAAACTTCCCTAACTACATACAATTTGATTTAAATGTTTGTCCGTCGAGTGCCAATACACTTCCCCGGCACTCATCAGAACAATGCTAGCTCGGGGGCTGCCAGGCCTCTGTGGGGAATTATTTTCTTGCCCTTTGCACACTTTAAATATTTTATCACACACCTTTGAATGGGATCGACACATGATTGAAATTTTGATTTTCGGACTAGGCGTATTTAACACATCATTATGACACACAACGGAAACTTACTTGGGTTTCGGCGGGAGTCTAATAAGGTAGACACGCGAATATACAGTCTCGTCACTAACATGGTCATTGAGTGCTACAAAATCGATATCTCTACTAAACTACGTGTGTATCTAACTGGAAGGGTTAGTTTTTTCTAACTGCTACAATGAAACTCTAACATTATTTCTAGTCACGCGTCACGTTGAACGTTCGGTATCCGAAGTCATCTTGGGGTCCTAAGGCTCCGCGCGACAACGCACCAATGAATGTTCGATCTACACTGAATGGCCCGGAGGCAAGCGGTTGGTACCATTACAACCCCTGCGGACCTAGCGTCAAAAATGCTCAATTCGGAACTCCAGGAGATCCAAGCAGAACTAACGGTTTACTTCATCTCAAAGAAAATTATCACTTAGGTTTATCTACCATATTAAATATTACCATACCATAGAAATGACTTATTTCAATGTTATATTTGCCTTAGAATGACTTACTCCCACATCAGGAGAATGCCTTTGTTTAAACTGCTATATGGCGACAGGGGAATTCATCTGAAAGCAGCGACAGTGGAAATTTCCACGGCAGTTGGGAAAGGGGAGGAGGGAGGGTAGTAGACACCGCTCTCGCGTCCCCATCTCAACTCCAGAAACACTCACTCACGCTGGAACAAGATGGTTCACGAAATATATATACACTTACTTCTCTTCCGTGCGAGGCCTGTGGGGTATATTCTCCACAGCCTCTGTCTCGAGAGATAATTTTTTGAGAGCAAAAAATAAATAAGTATCAAGTTCTTCGTGACCGCTACCTTTTCGAGCCCTTGGGTATCGAGACGACCGGCGTTATTGGCAGAACCAGCAGCCTCCTGATTCACGACATCGGCAGATGGTTATCTGCCGCTCTTGGAGACCTCTCAAAAACATTCTGGCCGAAGCAGAGGCTAGGACTGGCTGTGCAACGTGGCAACGATTTGAGTGTACAATTAGCTTGTAAGCCTTTCAATTCGGGGAGTTATAGATCGGATCTTTGTTTGGCCGGTACTCCAGCATTTAATCCAGCAGGGCTGGAGGCGGTACTAGTATTGTTGCATTTCACAACTTCTGTCGAGTGTTGGGGCCAGGGGTCACCCTACTCTCTGGGGGCCTTAGGAAATAAATGGTGGAGGCACCTTCCCGGGGCCTGCGGGCCCCATTAAAAAAAATTAGTGGCGCCTGTAAACAAAGTCAGGCACGCACTGGAGCCCCGTTCTTTTTCACTCAGTTTATTTGTCCAGGCTACTGGCCCAGCAAACATCAGCGAAGGACCGCAGCAAGTGTCTTTGCTGCGGCCATCATGTCCCCTGGTGACGAATCCGGCGAGTAATAATAGACATGAATTTTGAGAACGGTAATCATTATAGAGAACATACTCATTCGTAAGGTCATAAATGAACTGTTCTTGATACAGGTTAGATAATGGTCATAGCAGCTGGAAAAAAATATTTTTTGCATATATTGTAGATGCCAGCGCAGCACTGTGGTGTGTCGTAGCCTAGCACGTGGCAGCGACGCAGGCTCGCACTGTGATGTTCCGCAGCTTAGCACGCCTCAGTTCCGCCCCCAGGCACTGTGGTGTGTCGCAGCCTAGCACGCCGCAGTGAGTGGCACAGTCTAGCACGCCGCATAACAAGATCTGGCACTGTGATTTGTCAAAGGCTTGCGCTGTAATTTTTCCGCAGCCGAACAGGCTGCATGACCGCAGCACAATACTCTACAGTGCCAGAGTCTAGCACGCCGCAGTGTCGCAGGCTGGCACTGTGATACCCCGCAGCCTAACAAGCTGTGATACCCCGCAGCCTAGTAACCCCAGATTAGCATGCCGCAATGCCGCAGCTTAGCAAAGCGCGCTGCAGTGCCGCATCAAGTCGCTGTGATGTTCCGCAGCCTGGAACGTTGCATTGCTGTATTCAGGCGCTGTGATGTGCCACAATCACTGCTGTATTCAGGCTCTGTGATGTGCCCCGATCACTGCTGTATTCAGGCGCTGTGATGTGCCACGATCACGCATGTCTTAGGTGAGATGCGCCGTAGCCGGGCACGCCGCTGTGGTGCATCCAGGTACTTTGATGCTCCGCAACTTGGCATACTGTAGAGGCGCATTCAGGCACTGTGATTCACCGCAGCGTAGCATACTTCAGTGGCGTATCCTGGCACTGTGATGCACCGCAGCCAGGCATACAGTAGTGGCGCATCCAGGCACTGCGATGTATCGCTGCTTAAGATGCACCGCTGCCTATCGTACTGCAGTGGCGTATCTAGGCACTGTAATATACCGAAGCCTTGCATACTACAGTGGCCCATCCAGGCACTTAGATGCACCGTTGGCTAGCATATTGTAGTAGTGCATCCAGGCACTTTGATGTACCACCGCCTTGCATGCCGCATCAATCACGGTGATGTGCCAGAACTTAGCACGCCGCAGTGGCCCATCCAGACACTGTGATGCGACGCAGCCTAGCGCGCTGCAGTGTTGCAGGCTGGCACTGTGATGTTTTGCGTCCTGGTCCGTCAGAGTGCCGCAGGCTGGCACTTTGATGTACTGCAGCCTAGCACGCACCAGTGCCGCATCCAGTAGAGTAATGCCGCATTCAGTACAGTAATGCGCACCAGCTGGCACTGCCCAGTGTCACCCAACACCGGTAACAAACACCAGCCTCCTCCAGGGCACAGATCGGCTTACGGGGGAGTGACGCATTCAGTTGCAACGCTTGACGGGGCATTGCGGGGCGCTGTGGGGCACTATGGAATACTAGGGAAACTTGTATATACTGCGGGGTGTTGTGCAGCACTTTGGGACAATGTGGGACGTTGTGGAGCACTGTGGAAGGCGGATGGGCACTTAGGAGCGCAGTGAGACTCTGGGGCACTGCAAAAAAAGTACTGTAAGGTAGTGCGGGCCACTGCGGTTCTCGTGGGGGCACTGTAGGTCACTGCAGGGTGTACTGTGAAGCATTTCGAGGCAATGTGGGGCAATGTGGTAGATTCAAGTCATTGTGGAGAAGCGTGGGGCAGAGTGGGGCAGTACAGACACTGTGGGTCACTGTACTTGCTCTACAGTGGCATTGTGTGTCATTGTGCTCTACAGTGACATTGTGGTCACTGTACCAGCCGGGCACTGTGATACCCTGCGGCACCTGCTGAGCACTGCAGGGCACCGGGGCCCATGAAGAGCAATGCGAGGTACTTTTGCTCCTGCAGGGTGCAGTGATGCACTGCGGCACCTTCAAAGGCATGTGACGTACGTACTGCGGCACCTGCAGGGCGCAATGTGGCACTTCGGCACCCACTGGCCACGGTGAGTCGCTGCCGCACATGCAGAACACTTTTTGGCTTAGCGGCACTTGCAGGACACTGTGGGACTATGCGGCAACAATCGAGCTCTGTGGGCCGCTGCGGCACCAACTCATCACTGGTGGACACTTCAGCACCTGCTGGGCACCGCGCAAAACGGCGGCACCTGCTGGGCACCGCGCAAAACGGCGGCACCTGCTGGGCACCGCGCAAAACGGCGGCACCTGCTGGGCACCGCGCAAAACGGCGGCACCTGCTGGGCACCGTGCAAAACGGCGGCACCTGCTGGACACTGCGCAAAACGGCGGCACCTGCTGGGTTCTGTGAGCGTTTCGGCACCTGCGAAGCACTGCGGAACATGAAACGCAACGTGGGCACTGTGGCACCTGCTGGGCACTGCGGAACCTACAAGGGCACTGTGACTGTGGGTTACGGCGGTCATAATAGGTATTAAATTGGCAGTGAGTTCTTGCCGAAGACCGGCTCCAAATTTATTACCTTGTTCTCTGCATTGCCGGACACGGCAGGGGCAATGGCTTCCTCAGCTGTCACTGTCATGCCAGGACAGTTAATTGCCTCTGCAAAGACGGCACTAGCACGTAAGTTGCCTTCTGTCACTGGTGCTCGTTGCCGGCCTTTTGTAACTAACGCCTGTGAGCGGCTTCCAGTTGCAGTTACCTGTAAAGGGCTGCCTGTTACTGATGCCTGTAAACGTCCTTTTGATACTGATGCCTGTCAAATGTGCTTGGTTAGTGTTAGTGTTAAACAATCTGTTAATACTTTTTCCGAAGTAGACGTGTTCAAGTTCAGCAGGTGAAGGTGGCCGATGATCCAATTAATTTAACGATCACGTAAATGGGCAAAATTTATATATTGTTAGGAAGCGAAACTATTGTGTACCATCAATCGCCTTTCCTATGGAAGTTGACCAGCTCGGAGTGTTGGCGCTAAGTAGTATTAGTACTAAAACGTGTTCACACAAGCAGAATGGCAAAATGTTCTTCTTTTTCCAAATGCTGGGTTTTCGTGAGTATTTCTTCAGATGATAATTGTTAATACGATCCAGAATTTTTATCAGACTATTTCACGCTTCAAATAATTGCCACGTTATTAAATGGACCATATTCCATCAATATAAATTGTAAACATAATTTCGATTGCGCGAAATCTAGTGCACCTCTCGTGCACTCGCAATTAGAGACCCCAACTTTATACGTTTTTTGATTGATCTCGAGTTGAAAACGTCAACAAGCTGCGAAAAAGTTCCTAACTTCAGATTGGCCAACATTGATTGTTTAAGCAAGTCAATGGCGTCAGCAGATATAACCCTCGGTAAAGATGTCAATCATTTGCTTAACAATTTCTTGACTGCACTTAAAAATATCGCATATGAGCATATCCCGCGCATCACTGGCAAACAGCAGCCAATCAGCCTAAGTGTGTGGAACATTTATCATACCCTGCCAATTAAGACATTTCGATTCGTAAAGGAAGTCAGCGTCTGTTTTGGGGTATTCCTGAGGTTGGTAGGATAGAAACCCTTACTCCTTCCATCCCCGGTCTGTCACAGCCTTGTGCGGTTTCCTTCTTCTCGAATCATACTAGACGTGTAAATATAAAAGCTTGAAGTAATACAGGTCAATGCGAATGAAGTAATGCAAATAAGTAACGTCAAGGTAAATCTCTATGTATGAGATAATGAGGATCGTTTGAGTGGAAGCGTTAAATCATGGTCGAAGCCATGTAAGCGAATTAGCCTACCAACGCCATCGTTAGATAGCGTTGTTGGCCGAAAGGTTTTATTCCCCCAATCTGAGGGAGTGGCTGTGTTGAAAAATCAGTGCAGTGCGGACAAACGTCCTTAAGCTCCGACCATTGATTACAATTCTGCGATCGACGAAAAGCCACGATAAGTTTTAGATTCATACATTTTCCGACTAGTTTTTCATCATTGACGTAGTGATAGTTGTAGACAAACCTACTATGAGGTAGGGAATTAATGTAGTTAGCTCTAGCAACTGTAGCTACACCGTAGACGTGACAGTTTTTGTAGTCGATGGCTGAAGGCACGATGGCGTCAGGTTGATAGCGTCATTTTGAGTAAAAAACGAAAGGTAAACCGTGTACACTAATTACAAGTGCCCCCAATATCCACCAGTCTGGATTTGGTGTTTCTAGGTCTAAAGGCTTAAGATTTCTAATATCATAACATGATTAAGATTGATATTTAAAAATAAATATACGAAGGTGTTAAAAAGCAAAACAGTCGGGTAAAATTCAAATGTGATGGTAAATCTCGACCACACTAAGTACTGGGAATGAGAATTGCAGCATCTTCAGTCACAAAAGAATGCAAACCACTCAATAAAACAGTAACATCCACATGGCGACATAGCAAAAAATGAATACAAAACCAGCAGAAGAGATCCAAACTAATCTGAGACAATTTTTTAGTTACATTTCGAGTAAAACAAATTCATGATATGTAATTGGTCCTCTCGAGAACGATGTTGGTGAACTAGAAACGGATGACACCGAAATGAGGGTCCTAATAAATGAATACTTTTGTTCTGTTTTTGTATGTATGTATGTATGTATAGACATACAGCCGTTTCCCCCTAGTTAGGGGGGTGGTTAGGTTAGGCAGACACAGAGGGGGGAGGAGCCCAATCTCCCCGCCACAAGACCGCCGTGACCCTGCCGAGGCTCGAACTCGCGACATGCAGCACCAGAGGCTGACACTGCAGTCGGATACGCTAACCACTCGGCCACGAGAATCATGATATTAATAATACTAATCCTGAGGATATCATAACGGAAAAACGAATTAAAGCCCTCATCACAGTGAACTCCCCCCGCCGTAGGTATTAAATTTATGGATAAACTGAAAGTCACAAAATCTCCAGGTCCAGAGCAAGTTCGTTCCAAAATTCTAAAAGAAACTAGAAACGAAATCGTCGAATATTTATCAAACATTTTCAGTCGATCTCTCACAAATGGCACGTGCCCTTCTAAATGGAAAGAAACCCATGTTACCCAAATTTAAAAAAAATGAAAAAAAGAGTCCCTTCAATTACCGTACAATTAGTCTCACCTCAGTCATTGACAAATTGATGGAAAGATTGATAACGGATTAAATTACAGAACTCCTAAAATCAAACAAACTGATTAGAGACTCTCAGCATGGCCTTAGACACAGCCGTTCCTGTCTTACGAACTGCTACTTCTTTTCAAGAATATAATAGAAATCCACGACACACAATCTCCAATCGATACCATTTACCTTGACTTTCAAAATGCCTTTGATAAAGTCCCCCGCAAGCGTCTAGTTAGTAAATTGCACAGCATCGGTATTCGAGGCGAGCTTAACAACTGGATAAAATGCAGTCTTACGGACAGACGGCAGCGAGTTGTACTTAAGTGAGCTTCCTCCCCCTGGAATATGTCACAAGCGGCGCGCCTCAAGAATCCGTGTTAAGTCCAGTTCTCTTTACAATATTCATTAACGATCTCGATAGCAGCCTACCATGAAACAATAGCTAGTTTGCAGACGGGACTATGATAGGAGGAAAAGTACAAACTGAACTAGAGTGTCAGCAGACTCAACTAGACTTGAATTAAATTGTTGATTGGTCAGGAAAGGTGCAAATAAAATTTTAATATAGACAAATGTAAAGTTATGCACATAGGTCCTCATAGCCTCAAATACGAATATTCAATGTCCGGAAAGAAACTCATTCCTGTCACTAAAGAACGAAATTTAGGTGCCATCATTAGTAACGACTTAAAAAATAGCAATCAATATAACGATGCTGCCAAGAGAAGCAACCAAAATGTTAGGTATGATATCCCACACTATTTCGTACAAAAATCCACACAGTATGATCAAGTTATACAATGCATTTGTAAAACCGCATCTCGAGTATTCCGTTCAGTTCTGGTCCACATATCTTAGAAAAGTATTTATTAAACTAGAGGAGGTTCAACCCAGAGCTACCATACTCATCCCTTCGCTGCGGAATAAATCGTATGGAGACAGACTACGTGAACTCAATCTTAATTCGCTTGAGAGACGTCGAGTCTGAGGCGACGCGACATGATTGAAGTGTGGAAAATCATTCAAATCGTGTGGCATTCCTTACAAACTTCACGACTCCTGCGAGGAGACTTTGAACTGCGGCTTTATTCATCTATTTCTGACCTATTGTGTGAACGTGCTGGCTTCTACCTACACAACAAACCATAGACCTATCATTCTTAGTAAAAATCGTGTCACTAGAACACTATCGAATGCTAACAGACGTGACCACACGTTGTCTCTCTTTTCTCAGTAGAATATTATCCCACTGTGTCACATCGTTACCTTTTCCGCTGCGTATTTGTTTAAAAAGCTTTGAACCTATTAACTCAGTTTGATAACTGATATGTCATTATATGTTATCCTATGTATGATCTTCGTAACAATGCGGATTAAATATTTCCCGTAACAATTGTTGAAATGCAGAGCTGCTTCACTTGGAATGCAATTGCCGTAGACGTATGGACGAGTATAGCAGTATAGTTGCCGTACGAGCACAAATTCTTTAATTGTAATTTAATTAGGCTATGCAATTTGCCGAGTCAACTGTTTGGGATTCATCAGTTTCACTTTATAAATTTGTTTATTTTTTTTTTCCTGTTTCATATCCTCCAATTTCCAGCTGTCTCGTCCATGTAGAAACCATTTCAATTATTATCCCCATCTATCATGACTCGTTGAAAAGTTTTTGTCCTGTGCTTATGTAACTTGTCATGCTAACTATGAAGTCAGTTTCAAAATTTGTGTCTTCGTGTGCCAAACAATGTGTGAGTAATGGAATTGACAACCTCATGTCGGTCCATTCCACTCTCAGTTTTTACTAAATGCCGATTGAAGAAGTAAATTGTCACGATTAAGTAAAGTAAATATATAAGGCGCTACTTACGTAACATATTTGTTTCTTTGATTTAGTGGTGCAATGTAACGTATTTATCTGTTCCGCCTTATTGAACAATGAAGAGTAGAGAATGTCCTCCAAAAAAGCCCATCGGTTGGTGTAATGTAGAGGTAAACTTACTCCCCAACCTTAGTTAAAAGTTAACATTTTGTTTATTATAAAAAGCAAATGTTGTCTTCAGAACAGACTTGATACGTATCATCTGTGTATTTGGAGGTTTCTGTAATTTTATCAACATGTCATTACACTATAAATAAATTTCATTTCCTTCAGACCTTTACATTTATTGAAAGATCGAGGCATATAGGAAAAATGTTCACCAAAAAAAAATTTGTGCTACGATAATGTACCTATTACTCGCCTGGACCTGACCCTGGCCGTCAGACCAACACCAACGATATTGTTGGTATATTCTCGTTAAGTATCTATTACACTCGTGACCAATAACCCTGTCCGTCAGGCCAACACGACAAGTATCTATTATACTCGTGACCAATAACCCTGTCTTTCAGACCAACACGACAAGTATCTATTATACTCGTGACTAATAACCCTGTCCGCCAGACCAATCCAACAAGTATCTATTACACTCGTGACCAACAACCCTGTTCGTCAGACCAACACGACAAGTATCTATAACACTCGTGACCAATAACCCTGTTCGTCAGACCAACACGACAAGTATCTATAACACTCGTGACCAATAACCCTGTCCTTCAGGCCAACACGACTAGTATTTATTACACTCGTGACCAACAACCCTGTTCGTCAGACCAACACGACAAGTATCTATCACACTCGTGACCAATAACCCTGTCCGTCAAACCAACACGACAAGTATCTATTACACTCGTGACCAATAACCCTGTCCTTCAGGCCAACACGACTAGTATTTATTACACTCGTGACCAATAACCCTGTCCGTCAGACCAACACGACAAGTATCTATTACACTCGTGACCAATAACCCTGTCCGTCAGGCCAACACGACAAGTATTTATTACACTCGTAACCAATAACTCTGTCCATCAGACCAACACGACAAGAATCTATTACAATCGTGACCAATAACCCTGTCCGTCAGACCAACACGACAAGTATCTATTACACTCGTGACCAATAATCCTGTCCGTCAGACAAACACGACAAGGATCAATTACACTCGTGACCAAAAACCCTGTCCGTCAGGCCAACACGGCAAGTATTTATTACACTCGTAACCAATAACCCTGTCCATCAGACCATCACGACAAGTATCTATTACAGTCGTTACCAATAACCCTGTCCGTCAGACCAAAACGACAAGTATCTATTACACTCGTGACCAATAACCCTGTCCGTCAGACAAACACGACAAGTATCTATTACACTCGTAACCAATAACCCTGTCCGTCAAACCAACACGACAAGTATCTATTACACTCGTGAACAATAACCCTGTCCGTCAGACCAACACGACTAGTAGTTAATACACCCATGACCTATAAGCCGGTCCGTCAGACCAACACGACAAGACCAGTACCCATTACACCCCTGCTCCATAGCCTGGCCGTCGTTATCCCTCAGACCGAGTACCCGCCTATTGTATCAGTAAGCCTGCGCCCACCGCCCAGCCGGGGGCTGCTTCCGTGTGATAACAGCTGCAGGAAGTGGGCGGCTTGGGGGCGGCACCCGCAGGGAGTCAGAGGGCTGATAAAGGGAAGACGAGGTTGAAGTGTGCTCTCGGTACTGTTGAGCAGCTGGGAACTGATGCTTGTGTACTAATGACCCATCGACACAGTACATGTGCCCTGCTAAACCAATAGCAACTGACGTTGTACCGGTGGCTCACTCGGACAGTGTGTTTGGCTGATAACACAATTGGTTTGGTGGGCATTGATGGGCTAACAGTCACTAGTGAAAATTATTGGGTTGCTGGGGACGATAGGCAGCTTGGCGATAATGGGCTGCTTGTCATTGATGGGCTTCTAGGAACTGATGAGCTACTAAAGCTCTGAAAGTGCATCATGCCACTACAATAACTGATGAGCTACTAATGCTCTGAAAGTGCATCATGCCACTACAATAACTGATGAGCTACTAAAGCTCTGAAAGTGCATCATGCCACTACAATAACTGATGAGCTACTAAAGCTCTGAAAGTGCATCATGCCACTACAATAACTGATGAGCTACTAAAGCTCTGAAAGTGCATCATGCCACTACAATAACTGATGAGCTACTAAAGCTCTGAAAGTGCATCATGCCACTGCAATAACTGATGAGCTAGTAATGCTCTGAAAGTGCATCATGCCACCACAATAACTGATGAGCTACTAAAGCTGTGAAAGTGCATCATGCCACTACAATAACTGATGAGCTACTAATGCTCTGAAAATCCATTATGCCACTAAAATAACTGATGAGCTACTAATGCTCTGAAAGTGCATCATGCCACAACAATAACTGATGAGCTACTAAAGCTCTGAAAATCCATTATGCCACTAAAATAACTGATGAGCTACTAATGCTCGGAAAGCGCATCATGCCACTACAATAACTGATGAGCTACTAAAGCTCTGGAAGTGCATCATGCCACTACAATAGCTAATAAGCTACTAAAGCTCTGGAAGGGCATCATGCCACTACAATAGCTAATAAGCTACTAAAGCTCTGGAAGGGCATCATGCCACTACAATAGCTAATAAGCTACTAAAGCTCTGGAAGGGCATCATGCCACTACAATAGCTAATAAGCTACTAAAGCTCTGGAAGGGCATCATGCCACTACAATAGCTAATAAGCTACTAAAGCTCTGGAAGGGCATCATGCCACTACAATAGCTAATAAGCTACTAAAGCTCTGGAAGGGCATCATGCCACTACAATAGCTAATAAGCTACTAAAGCTCTGGAAGGGCATCATGCCACTACAATAGCTAATAAGCTACTAAAGCTCTGGAAGGGCATCATGCCACTACAATAACTAGTGTGACATTAATAAGCACAAGGTCTCCCATACCCTGTACCCTGCTTGTCAGTGAAGGACTGGCAAGGCATTCACGGGCATTTGGGAAACTGAGTCGTGATGACACAAACTGTGACGAATCAAATAAAGTATTCATAACTGCTCTGATGGTTTCTGTTCATTAACACTCATTTTATTGCAACAATGTTGTAATTGAAAGTGTTTTATATTAATATCATGTCGTCTGTGCACGAACAAATGATGTTATTCAATTAATCTAGATGTTTACATTACTATTCCCATGTACCTCGTGATCACTGAGATACAGCAGCTGCTTATGATGTTCTGTCAGACGGTTGATGGCTTGGTGATTAATCGTATGCCCTGGAATTGATTCAAGAAAATGCTTTTGAAATTTGCCATCCTTTCAAATTGTGCATGCCATTTGATCCCCTTGGTGCAGCTGGTACCCGCTCTGCCCACGCTATCGTCTAATGAATAACGAAAGCGAAGCAATTACATACCCCGAGGGCAGCTGGGGCGGAGGGAGTGGCGTCATCGTAGCACCGGCCAGCAAGGGCATGTTGGGGCAAAGCAACGCATAAAACGGCATACCGACGGCCATGCTGAATCAACGACATCTTCTGGATAACAGAAGGCAAATACCCGCAATAACATAATTTCATGGTTGGGAAGGAAAACAAAAAACATCGACCAAATAAGCAGCTACCATCTATAGATTTGATATTCGTAGAATGTGGGGAGTCGAGTTATTTCTCTGACATGAGGGTATTATGGATGACGCCGCAGAGCTTGAACCATCTGCAGTTGGTTTAAAAAAGTTGTTTCGTAACCTAAAAACAGCCTAAATATCATTCACCAGCTGCTCGAAGGGCGGCTATAAAAGCCGCAGCGACCATAAAACATGTAAATTTCGAACCCCCACGTGAGTCTCCTCGCTAGACATGTGGTGTAGGGTCTGGCATGAGGTCATATAAAGTGTTCCATGAATATGGAGTCATTCTTTAACTCTACTTGCAGCCGTTGTCAAAGTGGCCCATACGTTCATTTGTACCACACAATTGATCAAAAAAATGTCGGACAATGCTTAGCAGGAATTATTTGAACTTGCGCAACACGCTTGACGAGAGGAGATCACTTGGACCCTCGTTTCTGTTTGTGACGTCGTAGTGGACAATAACGTCAATATTGCGCCCATCACTGCCATCCATCACCGACTGTTGCTCCTGTCTTTTGTGACATCTCATCTTACTTAACCAATCATCCATTTGGAGCGGTAGTCGATTTACCCACTTAACGTCATTATTTTGTCTGATTCATTTCTACTAGAATACAAAGCTCAGAATTTGCTAGGCTTAGTACATTGGGCCACGTTTAAAAGTGTTCCTATAACCCTTCCTTGTGAACGCCTAATTTATAGAAGACAAAGTGTTCAAGGATCTCACGGGGAAAGTTACAATTTTTTTCTTCAGTATATAACAATCAACTGACGAGCATCGAAATTCATGAAGATGACGTCTCAAACCGTCTTCCTTTCAACGACACCAAATAGATGCAAAAAATGGACGATCAGCTGATTTTTTGTTACAGTACCCTATACAATGACTATTTTCTATCCTCAGGAGACCAGAGAAAACGAGGACAATGCTGGATTACAAAGGCATGATATGATTTTATTCCATTCATAGAAGGAATTTGTATTATTAAGCCTAAGCAACTGGGCTCAAAGGAAGCTACAGTGAAAAAAGTTGTGTAATGGAGAAAATAAATGTCTTCTTACACTGACTAATTTAGCTAGGCTCTGGAAGCGAAAGGTTCAGGGCTACAGTCAACATTCATGGAATATTGAAATTTACCCTCATTTGAATTACAGAACAATTTTCGATATTATTGTTGAGCATTAACAATATAAATCTTTAGCTATACCTGTTAGCACACAAAAGATTGAACAGTATACTTATTTTTTTTTGCCTGATGTACTCAGTCCCAATTTTTTAAACATATTTCTTGGGAAAGAGAATAAAAGAAGTCTATAGATTGAAACACTTCAAAACACTTTATTGCCGCATCTGTTTACGAATTTCATATTAAAAATGAACACCAACCGAGCAGAATATAAACCTGATAAAAAAATTAGTAAGATTTTAAACAAATTTTATTCACAGAAACAGAATATGGGGGCGTAGAAGCAAAAATGTTTTAAAGGCAACCTACCTAGACCTAAACCTATCCTAACAGTTAAGTTACTTGAGTGGTTGATATAAAATTCTAGAAAAGTATCAAAAACCACAATAATATTGAAGAAAAACAAAATTAAAAATAACAAAGTTCACAAAATAATAAGATACGAAAAAGCTCAGACAACTGTATCAAAAATGTGAAACAAAATGTTGCTTGAGTTTGGATTTGGAATTAAAAATGAAGTTGAAGATTTGATTATATTTGGAATGGAATTCCCCAATTTGACACCCATATAGATAATGGAGAATTAAGATTTAGCTTTATTAGACCTTATTATATTGAATGATTGTCGATTTCTTGTTGAGTGCAAATGTACATCAGACTGGTATTCTGTGTAAGAGTGGTTATTTATGGTTCAACATGCTTTCATTCGCACGACTGCCATTTTATCCGTTTCATGTTTATGGCTTGCAAACCAAGCTTCAATTCCATCGTAGAAATAGGGTTGAACTAGGAAAAAAAATTATTCAGGGAACTTCTGAAGAAAAATAATATTTTAACTTCTACAGGATACCAATTCATTTGTTTAGTATAGTTGATATATAATTGACACGATATTTGCTCGTAAGATGATGGTTGGAATGCATGCCAAGAAACTTAATGTGGTTCGCTTCACTAATATTAGCGTTTCCCATATTTACCGAAGGAATATCAATGTTAAGTTTGTAAGAGAATGTGATAAATTTTGTTATATCAACATTCGTGCAAACTTTATTCGTGTCTAGCCAATTATTTACAGATATTAATTCATTGTTTTCTTCAGTCGTGATGTCCATATCCGTTTTTGAAAATGAGGCTGGCAAGGAAAGTACTATCGTCGGCAAATAAGATGCATCTGAATAGATTTGAGGAATTTCGAGGATCATTTATAAAGATTAGAAACAATAGTGGCCCAAAGATTCAGCCTTGAAGGACGCCATGACATATATTGAGAAGATTAGATTTGCAGTCATTTATTGCAGTTTATTGTTGTCTATCGAAAAGTTACGATCGAACCCAATCCAATGCTAGTCCTCGTACTCCGTAGAAGCGCAACTTAGAAAGTAAAATAGTATGATCAACCCTATCGATTGCCTTCTACAGCATGATCTGAATCAAAATTTTGATGAAAAAAAATTGTTTGGTCCAATATTATTTGCACTGTGGATTTTTTACTCCGAAACCCTTATTGACCACGATAAAGAATGTCTCGTTGCTCTAAATAATTATACCGTATGATTGAAGCTATTTTTTCGAATATTTTACTAATCATTAGTAATATTGAAATCGGTCTATAATTACTGATATTCACTACTTCACAAGTTTTGGGATTTGGGATAACTCTCGCAATTTTCAGAGTAAGAGGAAATATACCGGATCCGAATGATCTATTTATTGTTGATGCTAAAACAGGAGACACAATATCACACATGAATTGAATACCTTTAACAGGTACCGACTTCGTATCACACTTCTTGTCCTCAGGAGACATAATAGAATTCCTTACATCTTGTTGTGTTATAGCTTTAAGAAAGAACGAACAAGGGTAATCACCTTGCATGTAATGTAATGGATTAAAAGGGCTATCGTTACAAGATTCAGCAATTGACTTACCAATACCAACAAAAAACTCATAAAATACTCTGGCAATATCAACATCGTTTTCGTATCTAGCGTCCTTATGCACAATAGTGTAAAAAACGTCTTTCTTCTTATTTGAACCTGATGGGCGGAGAAGGCTATTAATTAGATTCCAGGTTGCTTGCGTGTTACCTTTAATGTTGTTAAATTTATACTTGAAATTTTGTTTTTTTAGATACTCATATTTGGTTTGTAACATAAAAAACTAAACATTTTAAACTCAGGTTTGGGGTATTTATTTTGCTCATATAATATATGATATGCTTATCTTTTCGTACTATTTGAAAAAATAGCAGATGTGATCCATGGTTTCTGCTCAAATATTTAAGACAAAATTTTGGTTTTGATAGGAGATCAATTATTGTTAGTTGACTATAGTATATCATAGAGGTCTTCAATGGCATCGTCAGGATTTCTATTATCCATAACGTGTTGAAAATTATGATTACCCGAGTTAAATTCCATTGCTTTCAAGGACACCTCGTTAAATATATTCTCATTATTTTGGGGATTTATTTCTATGATTTCCAACATGGAACTTATTAGCGAAGCACTTCATTTTTATTAAAAAGACGAGTAGGTGTTCCGAAATGTCTGACAGTATTATTCCAGAGAGGAACACATGAGGAGAAGTTGTGAATATGTTGTCAATTATTAGTGTACATGTAGCTGCTTTTTTAGATGTTCGAGTAGGCTCAGTAATCAGTGGAATAAGGGATAAGGTATCCAAACAGTTGGTAACATATAAATTGCCGACAACATTGTCGGAGTTGAGGAGATTGAAGTTGAAATCACCCCACAAAATTACGTCGTTTTTGTTGATATCGCCAGTTTGCATAACAAAATCTTGAAGAGAGAAGGTAAAACTAGTAAAATTGGCTGAGGGTGGCTTATAGATAGTACCTATAGTTATTTTTTTTTTATTCGTAGCATATTTTGAGAAATTAAGGTTCAATAAAAGGTCATGACACAGAAAACTGCAAGAGCTTCTGAACTTTAAAGCAATCACGAACATAAACAGACACTCCTCCTCCACGCATGCTGTTGATCCTCACGGAGTGAAAACACTGGTAGGTTTCACACGTGAAGAGGGATTTACCAGAGTCCGCAAGCCAACTTTCAGTAAAGCAAACGATGTCAAATTTATGCTTCAGTGTCAAAATTAGAACAGAGAGATTTTATATTTGAATGACTTACTGCTAAATCTTCGTTAGATGTATATTTTATTTTATTAAAAGTATCTATTTCAGAATAATTACTTTGACCGTCATGGTTCAGTTGAGGATGAACCCCATTAAAAAGATTTAAATCGACCTCAATCAGTGGAGATTAGCTCGTCTTCTTCACTATGCATAAATTTACTGTAGATGAAAAATTTATCGTTGAATTATGTAGAAGTTAATGAACTAAAATGGTAATTCAGCCCGCTAGCGAGGTGTAATATCAACAATAAGAAGCAACTCGTGATCCCCGCGATCAATGCAATATCAAATTTTGCCGTGTTCCATTTTTCTTAATAAATATATGGAAGTAAATAAATCGGTATCAAAAAATATTGACAAATTATACAATGACCACCAAAATATGGCTCTGTGAAGATTGGTATTCAAACATTGGGTGAGCTGCTGTAAATTATGCCTATTCGTCTACAAAAGAGCCCGAAGTGTCGCTAATCTGTTTACTGAGCAGTTTATCAAGAGCTCGACGTCTGTTGACAGTGAACTTGTGTTACTGTCGACTGCCATGACCTGCAGAACCAATCGTGGGTAGCCACACAAACACTACCGTCCTAAGTCAGTCAGTTACCGAAACAATTGGGATTTTTCTTCTTGTCACAGCAGAGCACGTACATGATGGTGTTGCGAGCGGGCGTAACAAGCCTATTCGTCACTGAAACGAAAATGCAAAGGAATATGATAGGGCTGGATTAGCGGTGGGGTAGGGGCTGGCCGGAGTCAGTCGGGCGGGAACGGATGAGGGTTGAAGTCACTAATAAGCCTAACGGACGGCTCGAAGGGGGCGGGAGGAGAAGGGCGGAAGGGGTGGACGGACGGGCCTAGATTGGTAAGGTTCATGTTTTGAACATTTAAATTTATACAAATTATTATTGTTTATTGCATGTATGTATATCTTCTATCCTGTAGATGACTATATTGGGGTATAACTGTTGCACGTTATATATATTTATTCGTTGCTGATAGGAATATTGGTATAAAACATTTCTGGAGAGGTGGGGTGTAGGGATCCCCTTGACAAAAAATTGGATGCACTCCTGGAATGTTCGGTCATGAGTTTTGTTGAACACTGTTCAATGTATTATCAGTAATTTACACGGTTGATTTGCCATTATTTCTATGTTTTCAGTGTCGGTATCATTATCAATTTATGTCTGGTTTGATTATTCTCTATACTTTTTCTGTACATATATGTTTGTATTCATATCTAGTTGGGATATAATTGACTCATTCGGTGGTTGGTTAGTGGAATTTTTAGCGGTTGGTTGCTTGGTTAAAGCCTGTCGGTTGGATTTGGGGCAACGTGTTGTGTTTTCCATCTATTC
>SDVV010003963.1:0-20717 GCA_016164225.1 Gammarus roeselii
ATAACCTATTAACATGTATTTATATAAGTTGTTCGTCCAACCGTCCGTCCGAATGAGTAACCCGTTAGCCAACCGTAGGCACCCCGTAAAACTTCCGTAAGCCTCTTTGGCCTGTTATCTGACTCACGGTAAGATAAGGTCTCCAAAAGTAATTAACTTGGCCCAAAATCAATTAATCATCACAATGTTCGAGTTACATAGGGGCTAAGTTAGGGCGATCCAAGTCGGACTTGCATCGCCCCAAAGGCGATGCAAGTGTGCTCTTAGTCTCACCTTTAACTGACGCCCTAAGGGCGATGCAAGTGTGTTCTTAGTCTCACCGCACTGACTACCAAGGGACGCGAACTGACACCGTAAAAGCATTGCAAATACACCCTTAGTCTGACCTTACTAACTTTTAATGGGTGTGAACTTACGTTCTAGACGATGCTTAGTCTCATTAGGTCTTCTCAATGAAGTTTTGGTGTGCAAGCCAACGCCCTGAAGACTGAACAAAATCACCAAACTTCAGATGTGCGAGCTGATATCCTAAACACAATACAAAGTCACTATCAGTCTCCCCAACTAACGCAGGTGTGTGAGCTGATGCCCGTAAACGTGATCAAAACGGTGAGGCTGGGGGGTCAGCCGGTGCATGAGCTGCTGGAGGACGCCAGTTTGGACCTGCGCGTGATCCACTTGGTCCGCGACCCTCGGGGCACGCTGCACTCCCGTCTCAAGCTGGACTGGTGCAGGTCACCCGTCTGTAACGACCCTGCCGTCGTGTGTGGCGACCTTCTCACCGACCTCGGCTACTCGCAACGGCTGCAGAGCCAATTCCCCGACAGGTCAGATACAGGCGTCGCTTGAAAAACTGGGAAGTCGGTGGAGATGTGCCAGTTTGGAAAGAGCAGGTCAAGTCGTACTTAGATGTACTGTATACGTGTAAGCTTTACCTTGAAATTTAAACTGTCTTAACAGCTTCTGGATGTCTGTTCTTATATAAGTATCTACGATCATGTCTATGGATAAAAGTACAATAATGTATGCCCCATGCTTAGAATAGGGCTATCTGGTGTAACATTTGGAAATCCACCAAATGATTTTTTCTCTCCATTTTCTGAGTTAGACTATATTAGGGCTTTAATAAGAGCTCGTTCGATCTCTGTTATTCCTCTTCCATTTGTGCATCCCTTTTCGTCTTCCTCTCTTTCTCTTTTGTTGTATTGCATTCAATCTACACTACTCATTACCTGCGCAGTACAAGACGCATGTTCGATTATGTTTATGGTTTTCTTTAGTTTATTTTAATAATTCATATATCAAACAAATTTGACTTCATCTTCGAGGAACATCATTTTACTATCATAGCCTATTTACTACTAATTAGGGACTTTTTGTCTGCATCTTTTGTACGTTTCTTTGTCATTTTTTCTCCTCCCTAGCGTACTGGCTTACGAGTTGCGCGGAGTCGCAACCCAACCGCGGGGTGAACATCCTATACATTATTATTATTATTATTATTATTATCATTAATAATATTATTATTATTATTATTATTATTAGATCGTTTATTTCCATCGTCTGGCAATGGGTTTCAATTTTTAGGAAATAAATAAATTTTGAAACATAAGACATGAAACTTCATTATCAACTACGCTACTTGAATTAACGAAAACGAGAGTTCAATTTGAATTCGTCCCAACTCATCTCTAGGAGCCGTCGGTTCGGATTACACGGAGCAAAAACATTATTTACAATAGTATCACCTGTGCACGTACAGAAAATGTCTATTTTGACAAAATAATTCCGACTACATAGCGTTGGAAAAACCAGTGACACGCGGGGTTGAAAAATAAGAAATACATGGGGTAGATAAATAACAAAATACATGGGTGTGGAAAATAACAAGTACATGGGGTGAGAAATCACACATGCATGTGGTTAGATGTCCCGAGAACATGAAGTTGGGACATCAAAATGTGCTAACAGAATGTAATGAGGAGTCAGCATTATTGTACGATGACAAAGATGTGGATGGACGACATGAATTATACAGAAAATATGAATACAATATAGTGTTCGAAAATCGAAAAGCACTAACATATTGTAAAGATGGGCCTAAACCACTGCATTAATAATGAAGGGGTGAATAGACGGCATAAGTTATACAAAAAATTTATTAAAAAATACATACCAAACAACTGAATGTACAATATACACACTTCAAGACCGCTAGGAAATGATTTAATGATTGACAATCAGCATAATACAATGCTGGAGTACACAAGTCGGATGAATATACTTCTGTTATAGAAGACAAAGCAAAATATTAGCTTATAAGGCAATGATTGTATCATCAAAAATGGTACGGTAATTGTTAGAAATAATTCAATGAATTAAATCAAAATCGAGTTAACCTTTGTCAAAGTTAGAAGCTGCCTATCGTTCCTCGATAAAACTGAGTTCGTATATTAATTATACTAAAACGACTGGAACATTGAAAACATAGAAATAGAAAAAACGCTAGTTGACACTTATGGTAATTGACAAAGACAATTGTGATCGATGGCAACATAGAAAACATGTATCGTCTGAGTAAAAATGATTAGATGGCGTCTCAATGTTGAGAGTTATGGTGGTGGTGGTTTCGGACATGCTTAAGAACAGAATGCATTTTCTGGTTCCTGGTACTATGCATTTAGCTTGTTTTTGTGAGCAAAGTTACCGTCTTGACTTGATCGGTCAATAGATGTTCATTAAGCCTATTCTTGAGGGACGTGCTGGATTCAAAATTCTTGAGGCTTGTTGAGAGGTTGTTCCAGGATGTTGGTCCTGTGATCGAAGAAGCTCGACAGGCAGTTTCTGTTTTCCTGTGTTCAACGTGCAGAATATCATTATTGCTTGTGAATCGATTGTTCTTTTCACCTCGAGAATATATGTGCCTTTGGCTGAAGGGTGAATGTTTTTCTAGAAGATATGTGTGAATTCTGATCGACTCGTGGAGTGCCAGTTTGTTTTCGATATTGAGCCACTGTAATTTTTAGAGGAGAGGACTTACGTGGTCTCGTTTTCTTTGGTTAACATCGCATGTGATTCTTGCCGCAAAGTTTATACAACGTTGTACTTTCTCTCTGTGACTTTTGATGCATTTCCCCCAAATTGAAAGACAGTAGTTAATGTGAGAAAATACTAAAGCGTGGACAAACGGTAATTTTGATTTGAAATCCATTTTTTTTTTGCGGAGCTTAGGAACAAAAGTGTTCCATTCCACTTGAAGCAAAGAGTAGTTACGTGGTGTTTGAAGGAAAGATCGGGATCAAACCATTCTCCCAGACTTATAACTTTATCTTCAATATGAATGTCAGATTTGCCTATTCTGACAGAGAAATTCATTGGAACTGCTTTTCTTTTTGAGTTCGAGCCGAGTAAGATGCATTTAGTTTTTTCAGAGTTGAGCTTGAGTTCATTTTTATCAACCAAGATATCAGATTAGTTACGACTGTCTCAGCGTCATCTTTCAGCGCATTCAGATCTGACGGTTTTCGGGAAAGCAATATTTGAAAATCATCGGCGTACATTACCATTTTCGCAGAAACCAGGAACAACAAAGGGACAAGTATCGAACCTTGAGGGACCCCAAAGGCAACTGTGGCTGAATTTGACATTGTAGCGTTATCGAGTTAACCTGATTGTTGCCGATTCATCAGATAACTTTCGAACCAAGTAGGGTCTATTCTGATCTTGCGAAGCTTGCCAAAAAGAATTGTATGGCTTACACTCTCTAACAATACCAGCAGAGATATCTGCCCCTCATCTAAGTTTTTGTACAGATCTTCAGTGATGCTCATAAGTGCGTCTTCTGTTGACATTTTTCGCCGATAAGCATACTGGCAGTCATTGAACAGCTTGTTTGATTCGAATTAATCAATCAATTTTGATAGATATTACCTTTTTTTGAATTTTGTATAGGACAGGCAGAAAACTGATTGGTCTAAAGTTGGATGGTTCATTCTTCTCCCAGATTTATGAATTGCTTTTATGATTGCATGCTGCCAGATCTCTGGAAAAGTTTCACTTGCTATGGAGGTGTTAATAACTGTGCTTATAGCCCTTTCAGATTTCTTTATCTAACACTCTGTATGAGGGCTGTATGAGGGTGTTGTTGTCCCAACTGTACTCTACGGAGCTAAGACTTAGGTGGTGAGAGCAGAGGAGAGAAGAAGGTTGTGAGAGTAGAGGAGAGAAGAAGGATGAATGTTTCTGAGATGAAATGACTGAGGAGCATGGCTCGAGTGTCGCTGAGAGACAGATTTACTAACGACGTGGTTCGAATCAGAACGGGGATGGTGAAGAAGTTGGAGGACAGAGTGGATTCGCGTGTTCTGAGATGGTTCGGGCACATGCTGAGGATGGATGAAGGGAGATAGGTAAAAAATGTGATGATGGCGGAGGCGAATAGCTGTAGGTCTAGAGGTAGACCGAAGTTTGGGTGGAGAGATGGTGTGAAGCAGGCGTTCGGAAGGGAAGACTTGAATGTGGAGGTAGCGAGAAAGCGTGCAATGAACAGGCGTGAGTGGAGAATGGTTGTGAATGATTGATTTTTGACGCTGTCGCCAAGTCTTTCGGAGGTACAGAAAGAAAATTCATACTTAGTTAGTCTGTAACCGAACTTCAGATGGAAATTTCTTACGGTATTATATCTGCCCAACCCTTCTTTATGGATAATATCAATCAAATTCCTAATGAGTTCAAATGTCGAGCGGAAAATGATCACAGAAGATTTCGCTTAATCTTTAATCATGAACGAATTTTCTTTCGCTACTGTACCTCCCCTCACTCTCGCTTCGCTCCGTCCCTCACCTGCTGATCGATGAGTAACCTGAATCAGGACGACGACTTGCCTCTTCTGGAGGCAGCACCACATGAGGAAACGCTGCCTCCTCAACGCGAACCTTCCAGCCACACAAGATTTAAGCCCCTGACCTGTCACCAACGACAGGTCAGGGGACTAAGTGATGGCCCACCCCACCTTATCATCGTCCCAAGACGGAGACTCGACTGCCGCTGACCAGCGCTATAAGCGCCCTTGCTCTGACCTGGACATTGATGATCTAAACGAGAATGACCCTTCGTTGACTCGCAACCACAAAAGAAGCTTCAGAAAAACTCGTCGAGCATGATCGACAGACCGTGAGTGACATAGTGGACGAAAGCGGAATTGAATAAAACTTCATAAACTCAAGCATTGACCTTAACTTTCTCAAATCTAAACACCCCATGTCTGATGCAGTCGTTCTTCAACGAAACGTTAGAGGATATTAGGCTATCAATGCTGAACTACTGAAACTAACACAAATCTATGATCCAATGGTAGCTTGTCTCCAGGAAACTTTCTTGGGGCTGTACAAAACCTCTTTTTTCAGAGGGTATAAAGCCTACTTCATCTCACCCTCTGCCGATGTTCGATCGCGCACAGCCTTGGCCACAACGGTTATCCAAGCAATTACATATACTATAATCCCTCTACAAACAACTCTACCAGTTCAGGCTCACAGAGTGGTCCTTGAACGCACCGTTACTATTTGTAACCTATATATTTCTCCCAATGAACTTCTTTCATGTTCATAACTCGTTAATCGCATTGGTCAGCTTCCGGTGCCCTACCTCCTCGTAGGTGATCTCAACGCTAAACACCCGCTATGTGAACGAGACGTAGTTGATGAACGCTAAGGACGCGTCGAAACATTCTATCATCCGATATTGCGCTTCCTAATACTGGAGAATCGACACTTTTATACTCAGACAGCCTCATTCTCGGCTATTGACTTTCCTTTTGCTTCCCAATCCTCTCCCCAGACCTTGCCTGGCAAGTGCTGGAGTAGCCCTAGGGGAGTGACCACTCCCGCATCCCCATCACTACTTCTCATCTCGAAGATAATTCTACCGCTCGCCGATATGTAATGCGTAACTGGCGATCGTTCACCGCTTGCACAAGAACACCTTTCCCGCCTCAGGATGTAACGCCGTGTAAAATTAACACATCCTGGCTGAATGACCTGTGCAAAATAGCGAAACGGAAACGTGCATTCAATCGATACCAGCGTATGAAAGCAGAAGCAGATAAAATTACGTTCAGGCGAGAAACTGCAAAAACAAGAAATACCTGCTTCCTATCTTGAAAAGAATCGCGGGAGAACTACGTATCATCCATTAACATGAACACAGCTATCACTCTTTCCTAAAGTGTGGTCTCACACACGAAAAATGTCGGGACTGTACTGTTCTCATCCTCCCCCACGACGACTCGCAGCAAGTCTCGACACTCATTCCAACGCACAGATCTGTTAGCTCAGATTCTAGGTATAGCCCGTCGGTAACAAAAAAGCGTAGGCGGAACAAAATGATCCGGATTTCTTCAAAAATCCTCCAGTACACTACAATGAATCAATCACTGTACGCGAAATCCTTGGTGCAATTTATGCCTCCAACCCCTTCCTACCCGGTGAGGGTCTAATTTCCTACGAAATGATCGGCCACCTAGATCGCTTTGCATTCTCTTGTGTATTATTGACCAAACAGTCTGGTCTACCCAATCTTATCCCGATCGGTGGAAGGAGGCAGTGGTTTTGTCTCCCAAAGTCAGACAAGCCTTCTGATGAATTTTCCAGCTATCGCCCTATAGCCCTCTCCTTGAGTGTTGCGAAGGTTCTGGAGAAGATTGTAAATGTCCGACTCACCCAGCACCTAGAAGCTCACTCTCCTTCCCGTTACAATTCGGGTTTAGGAAGATTCTATCAACGCAGGATTCATTTTTACGCGTTGTGACTAAAATCTAAGGTTCCTTGTGAAATACAAGCAGCACACAGTCTTTGTTTTTTTTTTCTTCAGAAGGCATACCATACAACCTGGCGTTATGGCATGCGCTGAGAGATCTATCAGAGGAAACTCTGTGGTCACTTCGCAATTTTCTTTCAAAACTCCTCCGGCCGAGAGTCTTCCGGGCCACAATCGGCAGTCACCTTTCAAACATGCATACTCAAAATGAGGCAGTGCCCAAGAATGGCGTCTTTTCTTGTATTCTTTTCTCAATTGCAGCTAATTGAAGCACGTGGTGGTCACCCCCTCCGTAAATGGTTCTTATACGTTGACGACTTTATATTCTACGCATCGGCGCCAGCCGTGTTCCAGCGCCAACTGCAGAATGCAATTGCTCAGGTGGTTGCTTGGACAGAATTTCGAGGCTTTGCAATCCCCCAAAGCGAAACGTGTGCACTTCATATCCATCGGTCCCGCACATACATGGAATCAGATCTCATACTTTATTTCCTACCTACCGTCCGCTTTCTAGGACCAATATTCGACCGGAAACTAACCTGGAAGTAACACTTGCGACAACTTAAGATAGACTGTTTACATCGATCTATAATTTTTTGCATTTCATCGCACTTCACCTGGGATGCTGAAAGAACATCATCATTAAGCCTTTACCGCGCTATAATTCAGTCCAAGCTGGACTAAGGGGGAATGACTGCGGCTCCGCGAAACCAAATATTCTCAAAACGTTGGAATCAGTCCACAATGGCCAACTTCGTGCCTGTAGTGTAGCTTTCCGCTCCTCCCCTATTGTCAGCCTTCTTTGTGAAACTGGTGAGCCTAATCTTACCGTGCGCCGGGAACAAATCGACCTCTAATATTATTGCCATGGTCTTGCTCGCCCCACCTCCCTACATGCAAACGAAGATTGAAAATCTTCAATCTTCGTTTAAGATTGAAGATTTAAAAAATCTCCAACTATAATTTTACCTTCGATATTTAAACTCATCGAAAATTTAAGTGATATTATCCATTAAGAAGCTTTGTCCAGATATAATAGCGTCAGAATTTTCTATATGAAGTTAAATTCCACGGGCAAAAAGTCTAATTTAATTTTTCGAGTGTAGACTAACCATATAGCTACTATTTTTCTTTCGCTACTAAGCCCAAAATCCGAAAACTCGCTCTCAATGTGGCTCCTTTCCTGAGCGCCTCACAGTTCATTGAGCTTCACACTTCTGATCATGGGCTGCTACGTATCATGGTGTACCATTTCCCACGAGAATCAATCCCTATCTGGCGTATAGCAGAAAATATGCTATGCCGTTACTATTTTACTGGCCAAAAGGCAGATGTTGTATCCCAAAATCTTTTAACTATTTTTATGGGTCATGCGGAGATTCGTCACGCTGACATGTTTGCATATTTTCAGTGATGGATCATAATACGACGATGTTGTGGACTGTGTTGCAGTACTCCCTGGACGCGTCTCTTCTAGAAGACTCCCGCCCTAAGCGTTAGTTTATACTGTTGAACTCACGGTCTTTGCCGACGTCCTCATACCGGCCAATACTCTTCCAGTTGTAAATTTTTTAACTTTTAGTGATTCGCTTTGAGCGCTTCAAACCCTAACGACCTCATACAATTGCCCTCAATATCTTCAGCAATCTTGGGATGACTCGTACGATTGACCTCCTGGAACAAGATCGTTCGTTTGTGCTACGTTCCAATCCACTGTAGGGTTGTGGCTAATGAGCGGGCGAACGAAGCGTCACGATGAGCTGCAGCGGCGCCTGACCCAGAAGAACAACGTCCATTTCCATGTAAAGACTTTTAGCTAGCAATTGAAAGAGCCGTGCGAAATGAATGGAACATGAAATGATCGGATGTTCATATGAGACATAAATTGCGCAATGTCAAAGTCGGACCAACACCCAGGGTCTTTTGCCGAGCTGAGATAAATCTATGCCTATTGAGAATTAGACATAGTAGACTAACGCACAGACGACACCTAATAGAGGCGTCACCACCTCCATAGTGCATGGACTATTTAGTCCCCCTGACAATAGCCCAAGTACTAGCAGAATGCTCAACCTGGACGGAATGTCGACACAACCACTTCCCTCCTGGCCGATTCCTGGACACCTAATGCTCATTAAGTTCCCTCAGAAATAATTTAGGGCGGTATCGCTTCTAAAATTCCTTCGAAAAACCAACCTCTTAACTGTTACATGATCTATTGTGAATTGATTACTCTATATCTTGACCTACCTATGGAGTCCTCCTTCCCTAACGATCACTGTTTCTTGATTATGTTGGAATGAAACACTTTTTTGACCACTCTGAATATTTGTAGTGATTCTTGCATACCGTGAGCCAAAGCAATCCCGAAGACGAACGATGACTTATCGATGACTTGATGCAGCCTGGGTTGCTGGCTGTACGTTAGTTGCGAGAAGGACATTACCTCCATTGGACTAGGAAGACTTGATACTCTAATCTTGCCATCCCCTCCTCATCCTCCCGCACGCCACGCATGTTTTCTTCTCCGTTACTCCCACCCTCGCCATAACCCTTCCATCCCGCCTCAGGTTCCTCTTGGTCCGGTACGAAGATCTCGGCACCAGACCCGAGGAGATGGCCAACCTCATCCTGGACTTCGTTGGGCTAACCTTCACAGACTCCGTGAGGCACTTCATCGCCGAGCACACCAAGATAGACGAGCAGCGCAGCCTCAACGGCAGAAAGCCCGCCCCAACGAAGCCCAAAGGCCCGAGCCGCGGTCGGTGGCGCAAGCCCACCGATGCCTACTCAACCTTTAGAGACTCGCGCACAACGACGTTTGCCTGGAGGCATCACTTCAACTATTCGACTGTAGCGAGGATACAGGCTTCATGTACCGAGCCGCTCCGCCTGCTCAATTTTAGGATGTTTGCCTCTGAGAAGGAATACAGGAATGGGAACCTGTCTGTAATGTTGCCTGAATGATGGACTGTTTAAAGCCCGTGGAGATTGCATATTGCAAAAACATGACTGTGATACTTCTAGACTGAAGGGGCCGATAGAAGTGATTGCGTTTAGGGAGAATGATTCTTACAGCCATCCGGGGAGTGCTGAGACCATATGTCTATAGCACCTTGGAAATTCCTGTGCCTCCTGAGACACCCACGCATTATTTTGACATTTGCAGCGTAAAGGACATTGACTCCACGCACTAGTAATCTCATTCACTCTAATCTAATATCAAGTGAGAGCCTGTCATGATACTGCCAGACTGCTGGACTTATGGGGCCGGTAGAGATGGTTGAGTGTTGTGAGAACCTTTCATGACACTACCAGACTGATAGACTTGTGGGTCCGGTAGAGATAGTTCCGTGTAGTGCGAACCTGTTGTGATATTGCCAGACTGATAGACTTGTAGGACCGAAGGAGTTGGTTGTGTGTATCGAGCACCGTCGTGATACTGCCAGACTGATAGACTTGGGAGACTGAAGGAGTTGGTGGCGTGTATCGAGCACCCGTTGTGATACTGCCAGACTGATAGACTTGGGGGACTGAAGGAGTTGGTGGCGTGTATCGAGCACCCGTTGTGATACTGCCAGACTGATAGACTTGGGGGACTGAAGGAGTTGGTGGCGTGTATCGAGCACCCGTTGTGATACTGCCAGACTGATAGACTTGGGGGACTGAAGGAGTTGGTGGCGTGTATCGAGCACCCGTTGTGATACTGCCAGACTGATAGACTTGGGGGACTGAAGGAGTTGGTGGCGTGTATCGAGCACCCGTTGTGATACTGCCAGACTGATAGACTTGGGGGACTGAAGGAGTTGGTGGCGTGTAGCGAGCATCTATCGTGATACCGCCTGACTGTTAGACTTGTAGGACCGAAGGAGTTGGTTGTGTGTATCGAGCACCGTCGTGATACTGCCAGACTGATAGACTTGGGGGACTGAAGGAGTTGGTGGCGTGTATCGAGTACCCGTCGGTGATGCTGTTAGACGGATAGGCTGGTAGAAATGATTCCGTATTTAGTTTCATTATGAACTTTGAATTTGTAAAGTGAACAGTTGTCGTCGTTAATTGCGGCATCATTCATCTTCTAAACGCAACTGGTGATATGTTGAACATGGCTTTTTTATGTCTGCCGAGTGATGAACGATATAACTTACCTAATGATATGTTGAACATGGCGTTCTTATGTCTGCCGAGTGATGAACGATAAATCTGTTATGATGATAATACAATGGGTTCCTATGATAAAATAGTCCGGTATCATGTAGCCTAATGATGTATGGAAAGACGTCGGCAGATTGTTATCGGTTATTCCAGCAGCTGCGTTTTTGGTAGCTTCATGTACATAATAATTAATTGCTAGTAATCGATGTAATTAATCACACTTAACTACTTTATTTTGTATATTTATTTTACGGGAACTCTAGGCCGTTACTGTAATTGTGTTGGCCGTTACTGTAATTGTGTTGGCCGTTACTGTAATTGTGTTGGCCGTTACTGTAATTGTGATGGCCGTTACTGTAATTGTGTTGGCCGTTACTGTAATTGTGTTGGCCGTTACTGTAATTGTGTTGACCGTTACTGTAATTGTGTTGGCCGTTACTGTAATTGTGTTGGCCGTTACTGTAATTGTGTTGGCCGTTTATCAGTTTCATGATGGACGAGCCAGAGCTTTGTGCTTCAATGCCGCTTAGTCCGTCTCTTGATTTAGTGCGTTTCCTTACATGCAATAATTTTTTAAAATACCGAGCCTTTGCTCATTTTGATATTGCCTTGCTCTCTTCTTGCTTGTTCGATGCCATCCTTTTAAGAATGGTGTCCTCTCACGCCAGTGTCTCTGCATATTGCTGATAATGGTGTTATTTCAAACATGGATAGTGTTTAATTAGGCTACTATCATCAGCCGTTTCTACGTATACAACAAGGGTATCCGACCGAGAGATTCATCTGTATCTGTAAATGCATGAAATGTCGAGTTATCTTGCTTTCCTAACCCAGTGTAAATTATAATCTCTATGTACGTAAGTCCTACATCGCTCGAGGTTTAGTTAGCACAGTCATGTGTATTGCTAGTCGACGAACACAGGGTCGGAGAAGTAGGATAAGAAAGGAAACCGATGAATAAGCACTACATCCTTACGTCGTACGTGCTAAATGCAGATACTCCTTAAAGTTGTTGTGGGTAGCAGAACGCAACGATTTAACATGATGTCATTGACCCAATGTTGAAACTGGATATATTTCATTTTGCAACAAGTGCTGTCCTTACGTCGTTTTATTACGCATATCACGTAAATAACATCGATACACATTTATGTGGCATCCAGGTAAAGGTGTTTTTTGAAGAAATTCGGTTGAGTTTTGACTGATGTTAGCAGAACTTGACCTTTGACCTTATGAACGAAAACTATTTATTCTGAGCGCCAGTTTCGTAATGTAAAATTACTAAGGCAGCTCAACGTACGGGCAAGGTAGTGTCGCATAAGATCTGTTTCACAGCCCTCTGGATTGAAAGAAAATATTTAAAACGTCTGGACAACGTTTTTTAACCCCATGAGAATTTATTGTGAAGATTTTGCTGTCAATTATGTTCGAAAGGTTCTCGCTAGGTTGAACAAAGTTAGGACTCTACAGATTGTTGCGGTCTAAATTGCCGCAAATGATTATCGGCGACACTTCCCTTCTCTTCAGACTGTCAAGCGCGCAGACTCTAGCCAAACTATTATTTTGAGTTCGTCACTCTGGTTGAGGTCCGTTCGCTAGATGGCAGCACCGGATGCGTTTTGAATAATAAATAAATCATCCCTTGCACGCATCCGTAGAAAAAAATGATAAATTCATATCATTTGACCTATTTTCTGCCACAGTGCGGGAACATTAACCCCGCTTGTGATTAATAAATTACCAAACAACCATTACTCTATCATCCAGAGGGCGCTTCAAGTCTGACGAATCTTCTTGGTTCAATTTATTGTCTGTAAATCGTGAGATATTGCGGACACTTTTCGCTAGTTTCTCTAGAGGATTATTTTGTTCGAGTACAAAATATACGAAGAGAATAGCAATGGTGACCTCCGGATAAACCTTTCTACCCTAACAGTTTCTATTGTATAGTAATTTAACCTGTTTGCGAACCTAAATGGCAACGTAGAAATGCTCTAACCGCAGCTCTCGTTTTGTGCGTAGGAGTCTATTAAGCTCTCGTCAACTCATCCTGCTTGGCGCTTATTTCTTAGGCACTGCATAACATTAGAGCAAGTTTTTCGGCCAAAGCCGTTCTCGAGAAACGTGACATCATTGATCACTTTCTAAAATTATTTTCGAAGTTATGTTGCAGACTATTCTCTGGATTGGTTTCCTATTTTATCACAACTTTTATTGTTCATGTGTGTGTATTATGTTTTCCTCCGTAATTTCACGCTTGTAACATTTTGGAGTGGTTAGTTAGTTATAAAGCCTAAACAAACAAACTGGAGTGATGTTCATGGACTTTCGCACGTGACAAGGTGTTACTTCCATTGTTAGACCTGCTCGCAACGAATAGGCTGTATGATACGAAGTCATTTCGGATACTATGGTGGATATGGTGGAGTAGTTGGATACCATGGGGTAGTCAATATATAATTAATAACACGTACCTTTGCCCCGCGGGTTAGAACTACGTACCATAGAATAATACGTACGTTTGACCCGCAGGTTAGAAACGCGTACTATTGCCCCTCGGGTTAGAAATACGTGCTCCTAAGTTAGGTTAGAAGAATATGATAATATGCTTGCAACGTAGCCAGCAAATATATCCAGCTGCACGCAACATAACGGCACAAAGCCGCTACTCCGCCGTATCAAACTGAACCAGGGTGTACACTACAGTATACATTTCGATTTCGTACCATTCTCAGAATAGGTGTACTTGATTGACCTTCCAGGGAAAAGGGACGCGCACAATGACCTGGAAGTGATAGCTTGTTGTAATGTTCTTCTATTTCGTGGTTGTCAACGTCTCGCAAGTGGTGATAGTGTCACCAACACATTGGGCTTCATTGCCCAGCCCTTCGCAGCAATAAATCGGTGTCTGTTTTCAGCAGTTCAAAATGAAACTACTAGTTAATAAAGCAGCAAAACTGGTCTTGGTCCCCAGCTTGTTGAATGGCTCTTTGAATCTCATTTGTGCCAAACTGGCCTTGGTCCCCAGCTTGTTGAATGGCTTCTTGAAGCTCATTTATGCCGATCCCAACAGTTGCTTCACGCCAGAAGCTGTGATCGGGCAAAACCGATGCGAATTCTAAAATGTTTCAATTCGATAAAAAAAATCAGAGTGAGATGAAAAACGAATATGAACGATTCTTTGATTTTGTATGTGAAGTTGTAGGATACAATTTAAATGTAACTAATTTCAATGAGTCACATCACTAATTCTATTGTAACTGTTATAGACTTTGTGATCTGATAAACACGTGAGGTCACTTGATAATCGTTTTCGTTTCATTGGGATGCTCCTCTACGCAAAACCTACTGACTCCGCAATGAACCTGCTCTGCATATTTGTTACAGGTTAAATTCACTTCGTATCCGCGTTTAGTATAATTTGTATTCGCGCTAGGCCTACTCTGTACCCGGGTTAGATTTACACTATTAATAAGTTGAATTTAATTTGTATCTGCCAAATTATCTTTGTAGTTTCGTCAAACTTACTTTGAGGCCTACTCTGTACCCGCGTTAGAGTTACTCTGTAAAAACGTTAAATTTAATTGACATGTCAAATTTTCTTTGTAGGCGCATCAAATTTACTTGGTACCCATGTCAAATTTACTTTATATTACTTTGTTAGACTTACTCTAACTGTGTTTAAACCCACTGTGACTACGTTGAAACTACTCCGAATCTAAGTTAAACCTACTCTTAATCTACGCTGCACCTACTTCGCCACTCTTCAACTGCCCTACGGGGTAGTCTGCATTAACTACGCATTAAACTCCAGTGGAACATGGAAGTAACTACTACTACTACTACTACTTCGTGTGATGCTAAGGCATTACTGAGATTAAAAACTTACTCAAATACTTCGTCAGGTACCACGCCTTCCCGAAACCGTGTTCGATCCCCCTCACTCTGTCATGGGACTCTCAGCCTGTGCACTGGTGATTGTCTTACGACCGTTCGAGTTCCTTGAGAATGTCCGCGTAGTCTCATGCCTCTGGGGCTCTGGGAACTCATCTTGTCTGGATGACACAAGCATTAGGTTTGCGTCATGTGCCTCCTTGTAATTCTTAGTGCAAAAAACTAGCCTATTCCATCATCAGACGGATATTTTGCTCTGTTGATCTGGCAGCTGCTAGAAGCCACTCAAAGTCATATCAAGAATGACTTCGGTGTGTCCACAATATATGCTACCAAACCGGTACAGATATAGACGCAAGGCCAAATCCTCCAAAAGGGTGGTGGCCGATGGCAAGACTCATCTCAAACTCCCCTCGTGTGCTCACACACACTCACCAAAAGTTACCAGTTTATTGCTAAAGGGTTCAACCAGGATCCCGCAACACGTACTTTGTGTCAGGATTGGGGTCCATCAGCTTTCATTGGTTCACCCACGCTTACGTTGTCATTGCCGGGCCCTCCCCCACTCACGAGCATCCCGTTTCTCAACGAGACGTGAAAGACGAGAAAGTGCATTAGGAACACGCCCAAACTCATACAATCTTAATGATTCCCTACCCATGCCTTACATTGCAAGCTCTCTCGCTACATCCACATTAATGTCTCTCTATTCCCTATAGCCTGTTTTGCGCCATCCATCCAGCCCAATATCAGACGTCCATTAGATCTACGCCCACTCACCTCCGCGTTCATCAATATTTGCACCGAGTTCTCATCATCCATCCTCACCATGTGTTCGATCCACCTCGAACACGTGAATCTATTCTGTCCTCCATCTTCCTCATCATTCAGTTTTAATTCCAACAACGTCAGTGTTCATCCCCTTCCTCAACGTCACTCCGTCCATGTCTCGCAAACATTTCATTCAACCCTCTCTTTGCTTTCAACAGCTAGACTGCATTCAATACTTTACAACCTTCCTTCACTCCAGATTTAACCTCCTTTTCCACTAGTCCAGTCTAATGCACATGAGAGCCCAGGCACTAATACCACTGAATTCTCTTCACTAACTCTCCATTTAGGCGTACGCTGGTTTTGATCTCATTACCATTCCCTGAACTTGCATTACCTTACTATTGCCCACATAAACAGCGTTGGCGCGATCCAGTCCAGCTGTAGGACATGGACACTATACTCAGAATATGTTCTGGTGTTCACGACATTGGAAATGTACTACATGGATGGCAATGCATTTTACAGTCGCTCAACCCGAAACATTAACACAGACTTCAATAAATACACCCTTCTTACCGAACCAACATCCGGCACCCCACACCCCCTGTACGGCTCCTCTCATGAGCGTTCTGTGATCTCGCTGGTTTCGACAATGCGCTCCACCTACATCCATCTACTCCACCGTCACTTCCTGCACCACCGAAACAACCCAAATCAATGTCGACACTTGAATATACTATAAATGAACACAAACGGCATTTGTCAGAAACGAATAGAGTTTAAACATTTCCTCCGCAATCACCAAATTCGACATCGCCCTGCTCTAGGAAATTGAACTGAAATATAAAAATCCAAGGGGCGCCAAAGTTCTCATGATACACAAAACTCAGCCTAGACGGCGGCGGCAGGCTCATTGCACTCGCACTCAAAAGTTATAATTTTACAAACCTAATGAACACCTACTCACAACTTTGAATGTTTCACTGGACAAGACACGACAGGTGCTATTGGTACTCATTGATCCACAAGAAACAATTTAATCTACTTAACGTATACATCCTTCCATACAACTAATGTAAACCGCAGTACGCACCTTACTTAGACAACCTCAACATCACCACCAACCTTTTAACTCACAAGATAACTCCTGGCTCACCACACTAAACACTGACCGGATAGGTAATGTCCTCATTGAACAACTAGACCCACTGATCACATTTAATAACCCAAACTCACTCATTCTCAAGCTTATGAACTTTTTTCTACAAAAAAATCAACAGTCCTTCATGACGCTTGGTTCTGCTCTCCAATCACTCTCTAAAATGTCAGTGGCAGTCCACCGAGACGTGTCTTCTGACCACCTCCCAATAGTCATCAATTACCAACTTCGATCCCCAATCCACAACAACCCACCTTATATTTTTCGTAACTACAAGAGCAGAATGGGACGAATGCACATGTCAATATAATAGGCTTCGACATCACTCAATGCACATCTACTAATGCTGTTACAAAACGCTTCACAACCGTGCTTGACCGAGCAGACAGAGAACATATACTCACCGGGCTTGTCCTTGGCTGCAATCCTTGTTTCTCGGCACTCGTCAAGCGCTAAATTCGACAGCGAAACTACCTCCGTAATTTACACTCCACTAACGACAGATTCAAACAAATGCACACCCTTTTACGCAGAAATAGATGCTGACATTCCTGAGCAACAGACGAACCTGTTGAATGATTTGTTGGCAAACCCTAACTTCTGAACCTTACCTTGAAAACAATAGAAACTTATCACAAACCTTAACAACAAAAACGCAACCATATAGAAAACCTGGTGTACCATTCTCCCACGGATGGTTTAACTGCAAGCATCTTTTGCCCACTTTGTTGCCATGAGTCATTCCATCGTGATGTTATACGTGAGTTGATCCACCATAACAGAAGACCATCAACAAGCGGGAATGCGGGAATACTAAAAAAACACTAGGCAAACGCTTGTTAACTAACACACCATTCAACAAATCCCAGATTGACCCAAACATCGAGCCTCCTTTCACATCAGCTATGACCATAGCCGTCATCAGATAAACCAAAAATGTCCCCAGCAACTGGTTCAGACGGCATATCACACATTCATCTTCATCACTTAGATCAACACGCAATCAGGATAGACGGGGGAGTCTGCATTAACTTCGCGTTGGGACTCCGGTGGAACATGAAAGCAAATAATAAATAAATACAAGCAATCAGGATAGGACTCTCACAGAAATATTTTACCTCTCCATTCTGCACAGCATCATGCCAAGCACATGGAACCATCAAACATCCTACCCCTCCTGAAACTCAACGAAGCCATCACAGATCTAGCATCGTAAAGACCTGTTTCTCTCCAATCAAATTCTTCGAAATTTTGGGAGAAGCTGGTACTAAACAAAATGAATGACCATATCCCACTTTCACCTATTCAAAACTGTTTCAGAACACAACACTCCACAACCACACCACGTACCCACCTCACTCAGCCCATTCACGAGGGACTGAAGAAAAATAACCCAGTCCAGCGCCTCGAGGTATGCTCCCTTGACATTAGTAAGGCCTTCGACACAGATCCACGACACGACTTCATAAACAGAATTATCGCGCATATCCATCCAAACTGCAAGAAGTGGCTCGGTAATTTCTTCTCTCACAGATATCCTTACACAGTCTATATAAAAACAAGCCATCACAAACACGCCTTTTCCCCAATGACGTCCCACAGGGCTCCTTCATTCCCTTCATTCTTCAACGCTTTCAGGCACAACCTCCCCTCTCTTTTATGCATCTGTTAGGTTCACGGACCGCACAGAATCATCTTACAACCGTCAGGGGCAAACACACTAATTTCCCTTCATCCTTTATTTACTTACCTTCTATCAACCTCATTCGCATGTCATCTTAAGTTTAAATTTTCTTTAACATATCTCAAACTCACTCTTAACAGCTCTCCCGATAGTCACTGCACGCGGACCCAAACTTTCATATTTCTGACTGAAAATAAAAACTAAGTGGTGCTTTTTCTTCCATGTAACCATTTTCTACGACTCCCCCTTCTTCTTCTTTCCATTCTTGCTCATCTCGTGCGTGAGATTTCCTTCAATGAGTGTAGATTCTAGGCATTGGATCCACGATTCCTGTCTTTCCTAATGAGTGTAGATTTTATGCATTGGATCCACGATTCCTGTCTTTCTTATTGAGTATAGATTTTATGCATTGGATCCTCGATTACTGGCTTTCCTATTGAGTGAAGATTTTATGCATCGGATCCTCGATTCCTGTCTTTCCTGTTTTTCTACCCCTCAGCCGATGTTTGGGTGTATTGACCCTCGTACCTTTATTACGATAGCGAATCCGTGAGGTTCTGCTGCAGGGTAGGTTGAGTGATAACGCTTCTTCCTCCCACTCGGGGGAGTGTTGGGACTATATATCTCGGCACCTTAGGGGTTCCTGTACCACCTGTCGCACCTGTGCATGCCATTGACATCAGCAGCGCCTAGGACATTGGACTTTATACAGAAGCTAACCACATCACTCTAATCTAATCTAAAATTTATCAAGCGCTTTATGCAGCACTAGCTGCTGGTTTGACGTGCCGGTGATTTTTTTTTTCGCTTTCTGTGACTTTTTTTATGGTTCGCAAATCGATTTCATTTGCGGTCACCTGAGATGATCCTATACTGCTTAAAACTTTTAAATACTAGGCCTGTTTGATAACTTCCTGAAATGTCTTATGCAATTATGTAACAGCTTCAACAAATATTCTGTAGATTGTCCTGTGAATCATCATATTTTTATAAAGTGATTTTTTATTGTGACGGTTTTATTATCTTATACGAAGCTTCCTAGATTATTGCACCATTTTGTCCATAAGAAACGATGAATTTTAGGTACAAGCATGGCACGTGCGAGTTTCAAAATCACAAGCCATAATTGCTTTTGAGCTCGATGTAAAATAATAGTAAGCAAACTTTGACTTCAACTCCCATGACGACGTATGGCGGCATACACATGAAACCTAATCGTTCCGAGCCTAAACGTACACACAAAAAAAGTTTTATGCCGAGGCATTATCGTCATCTACAAGACATAGTTGAGTTTGAAAATACCGTCGCATAATGTTCTTCTCATCTTAGCTTCAAAGTTTACAAATTTACAGGATATAGAAGCCTATTTTCTGTATTAAATAAGAGCCGGTCATGTCATCGTCCTAAGCCGAACATCGCTCCGAGACCAAACATCTTCTCCTAAAGGTTAAAGTTCTCAACTTGGAGAGATCGATCACCATCTCTTTAGAGCGAGTTCATTACGTATCTCAACAGTGATACCCGTTGGGGTATTCCAGGTTTCCCCGTCTTCCCGCGGTGTCCTCGTTAAACATCAAAATTTTATTTATCTCTTAGTGTAAATAATTTTTGATAGGAAAGATCCCTCCACCGTCCCCCCATGATGCACAAAGAGGTGAGCCTCCCGCTGACAACTCCCATATAACATCCCGATGGGATGAAATGTGGCAGCAGAGTGGACAAAAAATGCTTTCAGTCAAACCCTCAGTCGGAGAATGGGCAACAAAGTTCACCAACAGAAAATAACAAGTGTTCATCAACCGCTTGTGCACTGGACACCCGTGGATAACTCACAACCCCCTGATGGCTGTCGACATAAGACCAAATGCGCCACCTTGCCCATGTTGCCACCAAGTGGCTATCAGCGTGAAACACTTACTGATGGATTGCAACGCACTCGCGGCAGCCCGACGAGCGTTCCTAGATCCCCCGCGCAACCTACAAAGCCTACTCACGGACCCAACCTACCGTAAAAAGCTTATCGCTTTCGGAAAACACACCGGACTATACGAAGCTGTCTAAACCTCAAACACCTGTGCAAATGAGGTGGTCCCTCCACCCCATTACGCACAGAAATAACAACACATTTTACGAAGATTCGCATTAACTCTTTACTCTCTCGTACGCGCTAGTACGCGAATATGCCACAATTGAAATATGTACTGACTTCATCTTGACAAAACTAATATTTTCGCA
>SDVV010003964.1:0-20715 GCA_016164225.1 Gammarus roeselii
AAGAAACCGGCCTCCTAACTGAAATCTGATCTGTTGTGAATTGATCATACTCGATCTTACTTACCAATAAACTCCTCCATCCCGGAGGACCACCGTTTTCTTTGCTCACTTAGAGCAGGACACATTTGTGACCTCTCTCTATATCCCTATAAACAGTAATGACCTAAGCATGCCGTGAGTTGAAACAATTCCGGTGACTGAGGATGATTTGTCGATGACTTGATGCAGCGCTGGCTGCTGGTTTGACGTTCGGTGCCAGAAGGACATTGACTCCAGTGCACTAGAAAGCCTTGACACTCTAATCTAATCATGTAATACAAAACGTAAGGTGGAGCAAAATCATCTGGATAGCCCCACAAATCATCCTGTAACTCAAACAATCAGCCAATCTCAATTCACGCCTCCAACCTTTCTGCTTCCGGTGCGGATCTAATTTCCTACAAGATTCCCCGCCGCCTACATCCTCCAGCACAATTTAAGGCAAAGCGTTGACGCTTGTCCGTGTAATCGTTCTCAAGACTGTCTACTACTCTATTTCCATACTGATTAATTCATGCGTGAGATTCCTACCTGAATTTTTATCTTATGAACGCACTGCCAGTTTTTTTTACTGTTTGCCGTCTAGCCTAGTTCAGTCTACAGGAGGGTGCTTTGCGCTCCTCAGGGTTTTTAATTTGCCAATTCTTACGAACAGTATAAGTTATGCTGTGATCACACGTGAGCACGGTGCGCACCTGGCTGGTTCTGCTGGCATCAATGGGTGGCATGCATGGTATGGTACTGTCATTCGATACAAAAGAATTAAAAGCATAACGTAGCGTGGTCTGAAGCTATTGATACAGGCCTAGGAGTTAGAATTGTCAAAAAATGTAAATTAACTAGCTTTAAGAAGAAACGGACATGCTCACGATGATACCTGTAGAATTGGCCAGGTGAATCTCGTCCTACATGTAGTATCAAACTGACGGGTGGCACCACAGTGACTGCTCCCGACGATTCTACAATACTCGCAGATGAACTCCGGCATTGTGCGATACGAGACGCATATTTCATGATACTACGAAAGTGCTTGTGTATACTAAAAATAGTTGACCATATTTGACCATAGTTGACCATATTTCAAACTCCCAGACCAACATAACATAACAATTGGAACGGTGATGGAGTACTGAAGCATTTGACACTATATTCCTAGTGAAATTTCTACCTCGTTTAGAGTAGTTTGGTAAAGAAGTGTGCGCACAGGCTTCTTAGTCGACACATTTCTTTATCACCTCCCCCCCCTCGATTTTCTATATCTCGTGCTTTCAATACATGCTGGTCTCGGCAACGTGGTCCACCGTTTGGGTTAAAGAATTGACTGGACTCTGCGTTTCCCATCAATGTTGAGACATCACATTTTCATGGTAGACCCTAAAGTATTATGATCAGTTAACGGAAAATACAAATTGGAACAAATAAGGGATCGCTGTTTCATGTGTAAATCATTTATCGATTCACGCTTTTTTCCTTCATTTCTATCCGAAATGGTTTCCATTAATCAATTTCCGGATGTTACCTCTCCAGACCGGCTCCAGCTTCTATATAAGAACTGCGTGCAAGGCTCGCTGGACAACATCACGCAGTCATGGCAGATCAGGCCGTGCGCGTCGATGCTTCCCTTCCTGTGCAGGGCACCGGCATGCGATGAAGGCCTGTTTCGCTGCTTCAACGGAAACTGCGTTAATGCGGTTAGGTCGCCAGTCAGAGGGATGAATGTTGAAAGGTCATCTGCATAGACATTGTCTAGGTCACAATATTTGTTTTTATTATCTGCTTCCGGTGCGCAGGGAAAACATGAAAATTTGTAAGTGGTCAAACTTAGTAAGTCGCCGAATTAATTTTCGCTCAATAAAACTATGTTATGAAAACAATTAATAAGATGTGGGATTTTTCTAGCTTCGTCAGTAATCGTGATGTCACACTTAGATTTTTTTATCATTATCTCTAGTCACAACAGTCAGGCATTATCTTGGAAACTATTATGTTTGTCCGATGAGTGCCTGCAAGAAAGAAAAATCGATTGGTAATTTCCATTGCAGAAGGTTTTTCAGCTTAATTATAGCTCATCATTGAATATATCGACAATAGGACCTGCTGTCTTAAATTGTAAACAATAAGACGTTTAATTCTAGTGCTTCTTCTGAAAATTAAGAGCCTAATCTTTTTCATTGCAGACGTTTTCATGCGACGGCATAGACGACTGTGGCGACACGTCGGACGAGGTGAACTGCGAGCCACTGTGTAAATATTACACCAAAGGTGTTGGCGGTACCTTCGAAAGCCCAAATTTCCCAAACAACTATAAATCAGACTTGGACTGCCAGTGGATCTTGGAAGGGCCGCCAGGCCACAACATTGTCCTTCAGTTTAGTAATTTTGAAACCGAAAAGAATTTCGATAACGTCCACATGTACGCTGGAGAAAGAACGTCCAGTGCTGCAATCCCCGTTGCATCTTTGTCTGGTCAGCAGGATCTTGCCAACAGAACTTTTGTGTCGTCTTCAAATTTGATGATCTTTACATTCAAATCCGATTCAGCAACTGAGAAACGAGGTTTCAGGTATCCAAGACATTGTTCTTTCCTGTGTTTGATGTTTCCGTTACCTACTGTTCATGCAATTTATATACGAAGCTTTTTAATTTACGAGGATCTAAAGCACTACGTGGGTATTAGTACTTATTGAACATTAATTTTTGACTTGCAGTTCTGGATCACACTTCCTTGTTTGCTAGTCATGCCTTATTAATCTTCTAATCAGAGCTACCTGGACGGCGGAGCTTCAGTCTTGCAGTGGAGACAGGATCGCACTCAACGAACTACAGGAGTTAGCCTCGCCTCGCTACCCCTCAACAGACTTCTTCGGGGGACTGGAGTGTCTCTACCAACTCAAGACACTTATTGGAAATGTCATCACCATACAAATAACAGACTTCACAATGGAGAGAGGTACGCTGAGCTCATATTTGGAATCCTATGTACGTGTGGTAATTTACCTTTGTTGAAAAATACAATGTGTATTGCTTGAATAATATTTTTCCTCTTACTTTCCTAATTTTTCACCACAGAAACTGATTATATTCTGGTGAGAGACGGAACTTCTGTAACTTCACGAGTTTTGGCGAAGCTCACTGGCAGACACGAAGACATACCACGGTTCCTGATCTCTACCGGTCCCAGTATGTACTTGTACGTGCACACAACTCTTGGAAGTTCTATGAAACGATATAAAATTCTGTATCATTCTGGGTGCAGTGTGAATCTGAATGCTCTGGAGGGCACAGTTATGTCTCCTGCCTTTGGAGTGGCCAACTACCCACCCAATCAAGAATGTTCTTACATCATCAGAAGGCCTAGAGCGGGAGGCCTCTCTCTAGAGGTAATTTGAGATTGGTAATTGGTGGTTCCTTGCAGTATTTGGGGTGGATTGATGAGTATTCATGCTCTAGAATAATAACCTTTTCTGCCGTATCATATCACTTTTTCTTTTATCAGCTCTTATGTATCTGTGCCCTTAATTAATGGTGATCCATTTTATATATGTCATATACTCGTGTTCCATTAGACGCCCGCCGAGGCCTTGTAGTTCTATGCGTCATGTTAGTCTAGTCCAACCAAGGTGGGAGAATTTGCACTCTCCCAGGCGCATAATGAATGTCCGAGCACAGCTTAGCGTTTCGGTGACTCAGTGGTGAAGTGATGCTGGTTTAATCTTAGAGTGTGAAATTTTTTCATGCCATGCCATGGCACTGTGTGTGGAGGGGACAAGGCGAGGCGAGTGTAGAAGAGTCGACGGGGCTGACGAGGAGTCTAGTCAAACTAGCTGAGACGGGGTGACGTAGGGACCCGAGGGACTCAGGTGACCCGAGGGACTCAGGTGACCTGAGGGACTCTGAGGACTTGTTTGACCTTGCTGCACCCTTCTGGGACCCTGTTTGGACCCTATGGGACCTCATTGAGACCTACTTGAGACACCAATGAGACCCTTTGGGACCTCCTTGAGAACGAATTGGAACTAACATGAGACCATTTAAGGCCCACTTCAGAACTATTAGGACTCTGGGGACCTCTGCCCCCATCCCCTCCCTAAGCCGCAAAACCCACCTACTTGAATAATGCTTATATGCGATGTTTCAGTATAAATATTAATTCTTCCCATGCACGATGTACTTGCGCTGAAGGGGAGAGGAGAGTCGATGCAGGTCAAGGCGTGTCGAGAAAAGTCAAGACGAGTTTGAGGCAAGTCGATTTGGCCAGGCCAGGAGGGAACTCATGGTGGCCCGGGATTTGGGGGACCCTTTAAGACCCCTCCGTCACGACATCCGCCCTCCCCACACCATCCCTCCCCACACCATCCCTCACGCTGCAAATCTAGTCCACTTAAACAATGCAATAGTGTGTGATGTCGATAATCTAAGTAGTCCTTTCATCCCACGATGTTCTTGCGCGGAGGGGGAGAGGCGAGTCTTGGCTGATAGAGGTCGGCCGAGACGACTTGGGTGGGCTACGAGTCGAGATGAGTCAAGACAAGTCGAGGCGGGTTGAGACGAGAGAAGTCGGTCGACCCGGGGGACTCGGTGGGATTGGGGAATTGGAGGACCCTCTTGTTACCTGCATGGCCCCTTTGGGCCCTTTCGGAGAGTCTAAGGAACCTCTACCTGCCCTCCCTTCTTTCCTCTTCAAGGTGCAAAAACATTTTTGCTGAAAAAGTGCAGGTTTAATTGATCAAAAATTGGTTTGTAAAGCAGTGTTTAATTGAGTCTTCTTAATCCGTGTGTCACCCTCAAAAACAATTATTGCACGGGGTTACAAACACGATATTTTCCTTAAACACCCTTCTGCTCTTCCCTCTTCCCTATCTCTCCTTCTGTACCCTTCCCTGGTAATACTTTCATCTTGTTTACACCTTTTACCTCGTATGTCTTATTGAAACTCCATTAACTTATGTTTCTTGTCTTGACAACTTTCCCCCATAGTGTTTTTTTTTCACCATTCTTTGCTTATTTTATCTTTTTATTTTCTCTTGCTTTATGTCTTTATTTTTTCTTCTCGTTCTGTCTGTTATCTTTTCTTCTTCTTCGCCAGTCTCTGTTCATTTTATCTTTTTATTTTCACTTGCTTTGTCTTTATTTTAACTTTTCTTCCTGTTCGTTAAATTTTTTTTGTACTCCTTGAATTTTCTGTAGATTTTTTAAATCTTTTTTTAACAACTGTCTAGGTGGCTATAAGGAGCATAGTTGACGACTGATAACGCTGTAAATGATATGACTGTACTAATCCTCTGCGATGTTGCGGAGCGGTTGGTGGGACAACCTTCATCGAACCCGTTGCTGGGGCAGAGCTAATAGAAGGTCTTGCTTAACCGTTGGAATACTGTAAAACCCACGAGTGGTGCTCGTTGGAAGAGACAGAAAACAATTGCTATGTGCTCCGAGGTGGGCGTTGGCATGGTGGGGCTACTCTGAACTCTCCTGGATTCAATTATAGAAAACTAACAAATATTGGCGACCCGGACCTTTCCATTGGACCACTAGATAAATACGGATCAGCGTAACCATCGGATGAGCGTTCTTCTAGACCACCATCACCCGGCGGTCGCGCCGAAGTTGTGGACGCAAACTCCCTTTTCAATGCATTTACGCACGACCTAACCATTCCAACAGAACCCAACACCCTTATCAGTTCATACGTGGGCGATCTCCCAATCAGCTGCACACCTAGACCAGTACCTAAACTCCCTTGTAGTCTGGCTGCTTGACTAAAGAATGAAGGTGTCCGCAAGCAAGTGGTCCCTCACACTGTTGAGTCTAGATAACACTGAAAAACGCATTCATCCCCATGTCACGCTCAAAAACACCCCCATTCCCCACAACCATACTACAACTATCATTGGAGTCACTTATGACTTTGGGATGACATTCAAGCCACACAATCTGCATCGGAACCAAAACCAGACCACGACTGAGCGTGTCTAGGATACTTACTAAACCTCTTACGGTTTCTCCAAGGAATCAATCACAACACTATACCAACAATTCCTCAGGCCCGTAATTTCCTACGGAAACACCGCTAGGTCCTCGGACCTTGCACTCATACACATGAACTCCCTGCAAATAATACTGAACACGGCCTTGAGCATCGCAACGGGCTGTACACGGACAACATCCATTCCGCACTTGCACGAGGAAACCATGATCCTCCCTCTCTTGATATGAGAAGGACCCAATTCTTATACACGATTTCAGTCCTGGAGCACCCCTGCCACAACCTACTGAACCAACGTCCTACCAACCCACACCTTCATAACACACCGGCAAACACAATTCGGTTCTCTTTATGCGACCATTCCTGAACCTACAGCAGATACATCTATGCACAAACACACACACACACACACAGTCAAACACACCTACAGATACTTCACAGCTCTTGCATTCAATGAACACAGTCAACATGACCTTGCAGAGCCACCCGCCTGGGGTGAACGTTAAGATTTGGGGTTACCCTGTGGGGACAGGGTCCACCTATCAAGGCTGCAGTGCAGGCACCAAACAGCCCTAAAGTCATATCAGCATGGACTGGGATATGCCTCTTAAAACTCTGATTGCGGTGCCGGGGTTAACTAGATACGGTCGTGCACGTCACGACGTCGTGCCCAACCACCGCACCAAATAGGCTCCACCATACATACCATCACACAATGCGTGATCTATGAGAGCGCCCGCGCGACAACATCGGCTACCTCGGGGCCTATCAACTACTGCAGCATCCCCAACACGCACACATCGGTGGGTTTCCGGGCCTCGGTCTGTACGCTGGCCGCGGCTCCTCAATCGCTGAGGGAGTTTGGGTTGAGCAGCAGCAGCAGCAACAAGAACAATATCAAGGTAAACTCCCTCCATCCCAGACTGCCTGAAGGAGAGATGACTAGTCAACAGCAGCCTTCACACGCTTTTGGTGGGGTGAACGTTGATAGCAAGACACAAGATCGTGATGCAGGTGCGGCACATGCTGCTCCCGGACGATGGCCGGGAGAAGCTGACACAATCGCCTAAGACCTCATGAACGATACGTTGAAAAACAGAAAATACTTGAAAATCTATTTTAAAAGAGAAATTTCTCTTCATTCTTAACCATTAATGCAAGCGGTGAAGGACCACGAAGCGCATCAGTGAACTTGAGAGTAGCTTTCTCCTGGTGGAGATGAGATATGAGCAAAATAAAAACCTTCAGAACCTAAAACAAGCAAATAATATATGTCAAAGTTGATGAACACCCTACTCTCAACGCGATACAAGGAACCTCTATAATAAAAAAAAACAGACCAAACCATTCTGACGACGATATTCCTACGGAACTTGCGGATCAGCAGGTTACCAAGATATACTGAGTGAAACGACAGTGAAACAGAATTGAAGAGTACACTGGCGTCTACATCCTCGTCTTCAAACTCTGTTCCCTGCCTCCCTATGTTCACATCGGCTTTACACAGTTTCCGGTTCGAGAACACATTCCTCACCCCAAACGCTGCTACCACTGTCAAAAGTTTGGTCATGGATGTGACTCCTGCCGATTGGGGTGCAGGCTTCCGCTGCGGTGAGGACGCACGTGGCCCCAACTGTGATCGACCTGTAAAGTGTTCAGAGGACCGTCTTGCGCCATGAGAGGACCATCCTGCGTCATCGCGCGACTGCTATTAATACAGACTGAAAAAATAGATTCTTCAAATCAGAGAAAGCCTTCGTATCCCGAAGCCAAGAGGCAAGTAATCCATAAGCCTATTTCTCCCCTGCCTTTCTTTGCAGCAGTGACAACGGGAATACCCCTAACCAGGGTTCCCTTAGCCTACAACGCGATGCCCCTTCCTCTAATTCGGGGGAGCCCGGGAGATTCTTCTCGTCACCCCCACCTCGCCACGGCCCTCATTTGCTGATAGATGCGCGATGAGCAAATTTAGATCGCATCGCACGAAGAGATGCTACCACCCCAGCGCGCCCCTCGCCATCCACATTAGATGAAACGCTCGCAATCTGTCACCAACAAGTATACAGAGTTACGTCGCATATGTGTGTACCGCGCGGACCTAAAATGTTTATATAAATATTTTACGTGTCAGTGACCTTGTTTAGAGCCCAACCAAGATCTTCATTAGTAGCCATGCAGGCTGGCAAGGTAAATCCTAAACTCGATTATTTTTCTGGTTCCCCCATTAGGGCACCAAATGCCCCTGTCTCTGCCTCGCCCAGTCACCATAAACTGTAATCCTAAGGGAAATGCGCTGAATATACTGACGCGTGATAGCGGTCTGAATATACTCCATAAGTATCCCAAACCGGAGACTCGTCTGCCGCTGACAAGCGTTAAGTGAACTAGCTAGAACCTGCGCGATGATAATCCGACAGATGATGACCCTGCGTTGACTCATGATCACAAAAGAGCTCTTGTAATTCTCGCCGAGTACTGCTGACAGGCCGTGAGTGAGATAGTGTGCGGGAACGATATTGAATAAGACCACATCAACTCAAGCGTATATCCTCACTTGCACCCACTTGAATTCCCCATGTTTGATGCACTCGTCTTGCAATGGAACATTGGAGGATGTCGTGTAAACGATGCTGAATACTGAAACTAACCAAACGTATACTCCAATGTTGATATGTCTTCAGAAAACTCTCCTGGGGCTGTGCAAACCATCTTTTCCCAGTGGGTATCTGGCCCCTTTAGTCTCACCCACTGCCGATGCTCGACCCTCACAGGGTTAGCCACAATAGTAAATCAAGCTATCACATGTACTCCAATCCATTTACAAACAACTCTACAAGTTCAGGCCCACATAGTGGGCTAAAACGCCCCGTTATTATTTGTAACCTATATATTCCTCCCAATGAACTTCTTTCAAGCGCACTACTCGTAAACCTCGTTGGTCAACTTCCTGCGCCCTACCTTCTTGTAGGTCATCTTAACGCTGAACACCTCCTCTGCATGGGGGGAGACACAGCTGATGGATGTGGTGGACGCGTCTGAGCATTTTTTCTATCCACCGATACTGGGAAAAATACTTGTTCCCGTACCGTAAACTAACTGATAGTACAGGCTGGTCCCTAGTTTGTGCTGACCTTAAACCGCAAGTTTGCTTGCATTGTTTGTGATACTTTGAATTTAACGTAGCCTAAAATCGGTAAAGCGGGTCAAGAAGCCTCCAAATTGAGCGCCCTTGCCCCTGACGCGAAGCAGGGGGGCGATGGGGAGTAGCATCCCCTCCAGAGCGATGACGACGTAGATTCCAATGGCCAGAAACGTCAGCCTCTCTAAGATGACCAGCGTCACCTCAGCCGAAAATGACCGGAGGGAACCGCATCGACGAGTTAACAAGGAACGTCCAGAAAATCAGGAATCTACTAAGCCAAGCGACCGGCCTCTCAGAGCAGGAAGCAGAAGTTTTCGCCGCAGAACCAAGCTCAATTGACGACCGTCTAAGCAGGCTCAGGGGCCATGTCAAGGCCATTTTTTCCATATCCACGAACTCTCAAAAAAACATCAGACTTAAGAACTCGCAACTTACGCAAGTACCTCTACCTCTACGTCCGACGACAACTTCGACTCTCCAAACCACAAAAACCCCAACCTAGCTCCGAGGACTGCAAGAAGGAAGCAATACACGCAATTTAATGAACGCAACTTGTTCAACAATAGCTATACCTTTCCCGAACACCTGAAGATCACGTTCGATGCCAACGACAGACCGGATATTTGTCCTTACGCTCTGCGAAAAGAGCTGGGCTTTTTCACTGGCCGCCCAGCCCTGAGCGTCGCCCCTACCGGCGACGAAGGCTTTGAGATCAGAGTAGACACAAAACTTCGAAGTGACACAATTCTCTCCAAAACTAGAGTCTGTGAAGAGCCATTCAAAATAGTGCCACACCAGACTCTAAAATTTCAGGTTTGATCTACGTTGAAGATATCCCCAAGGAAGAAATCGAGGAGTACATCACTGGACTTGTTCAATACGATGACTGCGTTGTCGAAGCAAAAAACGCACCAGAGATCACACCAAGAGGAGAAACCACCACAGCCCTGATACTAGAATTTAACTGCCCTACTCCACCTAAATATCTAGTCATTCCGTTCTGCCCCACCACAACCAAGGTTATACCATTCGAGAGACATTCGATGCGATGTTATAAATGCTAGAAATATGGACACACGAGAGGAAATCGTTATGGTAATCGAAGATGTTCATAATGCTCCCAAGAAGGCCATGACAAACGGGAAGTTCCCCAGTTGCGCCAGTCCGAAGAACCGCCTTGTTTTTACTGCAAAGTAAACTGACACCCAACCGGACATAAATTGCCCAGAGGACGAGACAGAGAGAGCGATCATTAAATACCAGATAGATAACATGGTCTGGCAACGAGAGACAACAGTCTCAATGCGCCATTCCCAGAACGACACTCCTACCCAAGAGAAAAAACCGGCACCTTTCTCCACCGTGTTTCTCATAACGCTCAAAGATAGCGGTGCAAGCAAAGTGGCCTCTTCAACAAATCTATTTAAAATTATGGAATCACTCTTCCAGCACTGGGAGGAAAACCGAAAGACTTTCAACGACAGGGAAAGAAGTATTTGGCCAACGTCGTAGAACGTGAACAAAGTAACTAAATGCGAAATTGCACCATAATTAACAAACTCAGTCACTGTTGAAATACCCTCTTCTTTCAACAATGCGGAACTAATAATTTGAACTTCTCGCTACTGACCCACAACAGACCTCAGTGCTTTCTCAGTAGGTCTGGCAAAGGATTACGGAGTTACCAACGTTTGTCCAGCTGACTGGATCAAATCACGAAACGCTAGCTCTACCGCAAAGCAAATTACCTTCCCAGGACGCGACGCACCGGAATTTATAGTAATCCCGGGTGAACAAGGAAGAAACAAAAACTACCCAGTTGCAACATGGCCTCAAATGTGCAAAAAATGTTTTGAATGCGGCCACGGCATCAAATACTGCCAGCCGCAGACACCCGAACGCTGTAAGAGGTGTGCCGACGAGCACGACAGAAAATATTGCACAGCTAGCCAACTAAAATGCTACCACTGCTCATGCCACCACGAGGCAGGCGACCGCGACTGCCAAGTATACATGGACTAGAAAGAAAAAAACAATCACACAAAACGAGCGCAGAGTTACACGGAGGCAAGCCATCCAAATTTGCAAAGACGAAAATCCAATTTGCTTTGATTATGCAAAAGCAGTCAAATCGTCAATTCGACCAAACTCCTCCGACGTCACAACAATCCAATAACAAGACTCCAATATTCCCTCGTGGCAGCAGGGCTACCCCACTCAGCCCAGCGACGCCTCCGCACTCGAGATGAATACCCCTTGCAATAACTCCTGCGATGACGAGAAGGACACCGCGATGGTCGCTTCCTCCGCAGCCGAACACTCTGCCAGGCTCACCATCACAACAACGAAAAGGCGCAGACATGGAGAAGTTTCCGATGCCCGCTCATCACAAAGCAAAATGATCATTAATGACAAAAAAACAACAGCTCGCCATAAAAGAACTAAGAACTACTCCCACTTCTCCTTACCGCGCCTCCATTCTGCAAAGACCTAAGCGAGGGAAGCATCCCTCCGTTTACGAGCCCGACCCTCGAACACCCCACCAGAGAGAACGACCATCGTCGGGACGACGACGTGCTCAAAACGCATATCGAAAAACTCATACTCGAGACTGCTAAACTACCTGTCATCTTGTCTCAAATAGTTTGCCGTCCACAAATCCATCCACGCAGTTTGAAGAGATTACCAGAGATAAAGAACGCTCTCGCTCAAGAAGCAAACACAAAGAGTATAAACTCTTCCTCATGCAAAAACACTCACAACCGCTATCGCAGCAACCCCAGCAAAACGCACTCTACCGAAAGTAACTGCTCCCATGAGAGCTCTCGATCAAGGACTCCTGAGCAAACTCATAAGCACGAACACCACAAAGACTCTCGCAAACCACGCGACCACTCTAGATCAAGATCCGATTGTGAACAGCCCTCCAAATAAACACCAAAATACATCAGTAGAACTGCCAGGGTCTCTGAATAAAGATAGTCGAATTACTATCCTTAATCGCCACCAATAAGCCTTTGGTGATAGGCCTCTAGGAGATCAAACTCAGAGACCGCCACCTACAGAATCCCCCAATGTATCGTACCCCGCCGCGAAGGCCACACCAACGTGACTGCTCACGGCGGAGTGGCACTTATGATTCACCAAAGTGAACCTCGCCTTCGTCTTCTCTTGAGGACCGAACTCCAATGGCCGTAACGATATGCGTCTCAAGGCCAATAACAGTGGTATCCATCTACTCATCAAGAAGTCATGACCTCTCGGAAGCACTAATGACCAAATTGCTAAACCAACTGCCCTCACCAGTGCTCCTCCTTGGAGACTTCCAACAGCTACCATGACACATGGGGATGCATGAGAACAGACCCCAGGGGAGTGATAATGGCTAACACCATAAACACTCATAACCTGGTCCTTCTCAATGACGGACAACTCACCCGAATCACCCCCGAAAGTGAAACTGCCATCGATTTATCCATATGCTCCCCCACTCGGGCCCCCCAACTCGTTTGGGGAGTTTTGCCTTCAACACACAACAGCGACCATAACCCAGTCATCATATCACTTCTTATCAACCAACCAAGAAACACTGTCCCTCAAGAACTTCGATTCAACTACCGGAAAGCCAGCCGGATGGAATACTCAGTGCACATCGAGTGGATTGATATGGACAACATTCCCGAAAACATGTCGGAACACGAAATCGTCGCCCAACTATACGGAAAGTTTCAAGCCGCAGCCGAGGCAAGCATTCCCCAATATACCCCTTCAACCTTTTTTTCCGAAACCATGGTGGTGCCGAGAGGTGCAAGAAGCAAGAGATAACGTGAAAAGCTATAACATGCCTACCGACGAGAACGGCCTCCCAGGAACCGAGTAGCTTGGAAAAGGGCATCTGCTGTATATCGCAAACTTCTAGTGGAGAGTAAACGTGAAAGCTGGGCTCAATGAGTCAATACTATTAATCGAAACGCCCCACTATCCCAGGTGTGGTTAAAAATTCGAAGTATTCAGGGAAAATCCGAGCGACCTATTAACATCATTTTTGACGGAGGCAGAACTTGTTCATCCTCGCGGAAATCGCCAATAAACTAGCTCGAATGTTGAGCCAGATTTCGCAATCAGCAAACTACACGACTGCTTTCCGACGGGAGAGGAACTTGCGAGAAAGCGAACATTTTGACTTTACTTTTAGAAACGAAGAGGCCTACAACAAACCTTTCTCCTTCCACGAACTTCAGAGCGCTCTAGACCATACACGTGAAATTTTACCTGGGCCAGACCGGGTACACATCAACATGATCAAAAATCTCCCAGATGGAGCTCGTGACCACTTATTAAAAGTGTTCAACCCTCTGTACTCAAACTCATTCTTTTCCGATCAATGGCGGGAATCTACAATCATCCCAATACCCAAACCCGGGAAATTCCATGGCGACCCACATAACTATCGCCTCATCGCTCTTACCAGCGTGCTCAGCAAGACCATGGAGAGAATGATAAATACGCGCCTCGTCGACTACCTTGATCTGAATGCAGGCCTGAACAGCATCCAGTGGGGCAGCCGCAGGCGCCGCTCTACGACGGGCCACCTTGCAAAACTGGAATCTAACATTAGACAGGCATTTGTCCGAGGAGAACACGTGGTTTCCATTTATTTTGACGTGGAAAAAACATACGATACTACATGCAAATATGGCATCATGAAGGATCTCCACCGCAAAGGGCTGAGCCGGTGGAACATGAAAGCAAATGATGAAAAAAAATAAAAAAAGGCCTGAGAGGCTACTTACCATGTTATATTCACCAATTCCTGCAAAATCGCACCTTCAGGGTTAAGGTCGGCGGCACCTTGTCACCATTCTATCCGCAAGAGATGGGCGTTCCTGAAGGAAACGTCCTCAGTGTCGCTTTTTCCTACTCAAAATCGACCTGATAGCAGACTTTCTCCCGTGCGACGGAAGATTGCTTTCATCACTTTACGTGAACGAGTTACAAATAAGTTACAGGTACCCTAGCCTCGTAACAATTCAACAGGAACTCCAGAAATCACTGAACCTAGTCGGGAGCTGGGCGTCCTTGAACGGATTCCGATTCTCGCCCTCCAAAACGAAAAGCATGCACTTTACTCTCGTGCCTAGCCTACACCTAAATCAGCCCTAACGCTAAACTACACTCCGCTAGTATACAAGGAATCAATACATTTCTTCGGTCTTGTATGGAACCCTAAACTCACATGACGACCTCATATTGCAGCCCTGGAGACTCTGCAAAAAAGCAACCGGACTTATCCTCCCTGTAACATCTTTGAAATTTGGAACCGATATGGACACCGGCATGACGTTATTCTGAACATTAATACGCTCGCGCATTGACTAGGGAGCAATTGTTTACGGTTCAGCATCCAAAACCACCATTGAACTGCTCTCCATCATAGTACATAACGCCATGTGTATCACAACCGGTGCGTTCCGTTCCACACCCATCGAATCCGACTACGTGCTTGCTAACGAGCTTCCTCTTCCGCTCCGGAGAGACGAACTCTCACTTCAGTACTATTTCAAGGTAAGGGGCTACATCAACCACCCAGCACTCGGTGACGTCGTGACGTCAGCAACATTCTTGATGATCGCCTCATTGCGGCTAAGAAGAACATATGCCCACCCTTTTTTCTGCGCGTGGATAGCTTACTGACCTCGCTGAACATCAGACGCAAAGCAATCAAGCTTTCAATCACCTATCAAATTCTTCAAATCAACACACCAACGTGGATGATCAGTTCAGCACTGGTCAACCTAGATCTGCAGACGTCCCCACAGCAACAACCCCAAACAACACGTTTCGCCGAACATTCTCGCGACCTCTCGATGAACAGTACTCTGAGCACCGCCATATATACATGGACGACTCGAAAACACCGGATGGAGTGGGAGCCGCCGCCATAGGAGAAGGAACCTCGCGTTCGGCCACCCTACACCACGAGGCCTCTATATTCTCTGTAGAGCTACACGCACTCAAACTGGCCATCTCCATTGCAAAAAGCGACCGTCACCCCAAAAGCGTTATATTTTCAGATAGTCTGATAGTCTGCATTTGATCCCCCTGCCCTTGGAAAAATGCAACAAGACCTATTCACGATATCCGAGGCGGTCGAGTTCTGCCGGATCCCTGGACACAAGGGAATAAGAGGAAACGAACGCGCAGATTCCCTCGCTAAATGGGTGTCTACCAGCAAGAACCATTAATCTCTATACACTACCGAGACCGGTTCCCAGTCCTCAACTCACGTATAACATCACGATGGAACGATTCTTGGCAACATAATGGACAAAAGATGCTTGTAGTTGAACCATTTGTGGGAGAATGGGACACAAGGTTTTCTAACAGGAGGGACCAAGTGCTCATTAATCGCCTGTGCACGGGACACACGTGGATACCTCACAACCACCTAATGAACGTGGACATGGGACCGGACGCACCACCATGCTCCTGTTGCCACCAAGTGGCAATCACCGTGAAACACTTACTAGTAGATGGTGATGCACTCGCAGCAGCCCGACGAGCCTTTTTGAGCCCCCCGTGCAACCTGCAACGCCTGCTCACAGAAAAAGAACACCGGAAAAAAATGATCGCTTTCGGAAAACACACAGGCCTCATCGAGGCAGTGTAGAGGTAGCAAGGTCTGAATCGTCTCAGATACCGAATTCTCTGTCCTCCCCACGTACTAATTGAGAAGCCCTCCGTGACTACTCGTTGGAGCCCCGGCGGAGAACGGAGGGGGCTGCTACCACTCCTCCACGCAAAACCAACTGCGTCTACAATGAACCTGCTCTGCATATATGTTATGTTGAATTCTTTTTGTATCCGTGTTTAACATACTTTGTATTTGCGCTAGGCCTACTATGTATCCGCGTTAGGTTCACTAGGTTTACACGTTGTATTTAATTTGCACCTACTAAATTTTCTTCGAAGTTTCATCAAACTTACTTTGAGACCTACTCTGTACGGACGTTAAATTTGATTTATATCTGTCAAATTTTCTTTGTTGCCGCAACAAATTTACTTTGTACCCATGTTAAATTTACATTATATTACTTCGTTAGGCCTACTCTGTAACTGTTTAAACCTACTGTGTCTACGTTGAACCTACTCCGAATCTAAGTTGAACCTACTCTTAGTCTACGCTGCACCTACTTCGCCACTCTTTAACCGCCCTACGGGGGAGTCGTGCATCAACTTCGCGTTAGGACTCCGGTGGAACATGGAAGCAACAACTACTACTCCCTCAAAATGTCCTACACCGTCGCGAAAGTCACAATAATGTGACCGCACACGGCGGAGTGGCATTTACAATCCATCAAAGCATACCTCACCACCTCCTACCTCTGAGAACAGAACTCCAAGCTGTCGCAGTGAACTTATGTATCTCGAGACCTAATACAGTGGTATCTATCTACTCGTCACGAAACCAAGACCTCACGAAAGCACTATTGACCGATCTGCTTAACCAACTGCATCATCCCGTACTTCTCCTTGGGGACTTCAACAGCTACCACGAAGTGTGGGGATGCGTGAGAACAGACCCCAGAGAAGGGATGATGGCCAACCCATAGACACTAACAACCTTGTCCTTCGCAACGATGGACAACCCACACGGGTCATCCTCGAAAGTGAGATCGCCATCGATTTATCAATCGGTTCCCCTCCCCTACTTCAGTTCCCCAGCTCGTTTGGAGAGTCCTGCCTTCAACACGAGACAGTGATCACAACCCAGTAAACATAACGCTCATTACTAACCGACCAAACAATTCTGACCCACAAAAACTTCGATTCAACTATGGGAAAGCCAGCTGGGAGGAATACTCGACACATGTCGCATCAGACGATGTGGAGGGCCTTCCCGAAGACATTTCGGAGCGCGACCTCATCATACATCTAAACGAGAAATTCCAAAGTGCAGCTACCGCATGCATCCCCTTTATTTACCGTCAACCTTTTTCCCAAAACCTTTGTGGTGCCCGGAGGTACAAGAAGCATAGAACCAGCGTGTCAGTATGTACGGGGCCTTCCGCCGCACACGTTCCCCGATTAACCGAGTAGCCTGGAAAAGGGAAACTGCCGTTTTCCGCAAACTTAGCGTGTAGAAGAAGCGAGAAAGTTGGTCCCAATTAGTTGACACAATCAATCGAAACATCCCTCTTTCCCAAGCGTGGGGAAAATCAGATATGTCCAAGGTCGCCCCGAGCGGCTATCCCCATACTGTCGGACGGAGACACTGTCTATTCTTCATACGCGGTCATCGAGGACAAATTAGCTCAGACTTTCAGCCAAATATCACATTCATCAAATTAAACGACTTCTTTCCAACGGGAAAAGATCCTAGGAGAAAGTGAGCGTATCGACTTCACTTCCGCAAATGAAGAATTCTACAACAAACCTTTCTCCATCCATGAACTACAATATGAAATTGACCACACTTTCGAAACCTCACCCGGGCCGGATCGAGTGCACATCAACATGATCAAACATCTTCCTGACAACGCTCTCCAGCACCTACTTCATGTGTTCAATACGTTGTATGCAAATTCATTATTTCCCAACCAATGACTGTAATCCGTAATTATCCTGATACCCAAACCGGGAAAATGTCACAGCAATCCCTAACTAGCGTCCTATGTAAGACTATGGAAAGCATAATGAACTCACGCGAAGTCGACTACCTTGAAATGCATGCAGGCCTTAACAACATCCAGTGCGGTGGCCGTAAGCGCCACTCCACAACAGACCAACTCGTACGATTAGAGTCAAACATTAGACAGGCCTTCGTCTGAAGAAAACATGTGGTTTCCATATTTTTCGACGTTGAAAAAGCATAAGACACTTCGGGGAAATACGGGATCATGAAGGATCTCCACCGTAAAGGTTTGAGAGTTCGGCTACCACGTTTCATCCTCCAATTTCTACAAAATCGCACCTTCAAGGTCAAGTTTGGCGACACTCGGTGTACATCATATCAGCAAGAAATGGGCGTCCCAAGGGAAGCGTCCTCATTGTCACTCTTTTTATCCTCAAAATCGATCAGTGAGTCGATGTTTTTTCCCGAGACGAAGGACTGTTCTCTTCACAATACGTGGACGACCTACAAATAAGCTACTGACACCCCAGCCTCATAACAATATAACATGAACTCCAGAAGTGCCTAAGCCTAGTCGGGAACTGGGCTTCCCTAAACGGATTCCAATTCTCGCCCTCTGAAACTAAAAGCATGCACTTTACCCTTGTGCCCGGTTTACACCTGAAACCAGCCCTAAAGCTGCACAACACATCTTTAGCATACGAAGAAACGATCAAATTCCTGGGTCTTGTGTGGGACCCTTAACTCACGTGGCGACCCCACATCCAAGCTCTGGCGACTCGCTGCTAAAGGTCGACGGGACTTATCAAATCGGTAACATCCCTAAAGTTCGGGGCCGACATGAACACCGGAATGACGCTGTTCAGAGCAATAATACGATCGTGCATGGACAGCGGAGCCGTTGTCTACAGCTCTGCAGTCAGACCTACTCTCGACCATCGCAAACAATGCTTTGCGTATCACAACCGGCGAGTTCCACTCTACCGCAATTGAATCCCTTGACGTGCTCGCTAACGAACTTCCGCTCTGGCGGGACAAACTTCCACTACAAATTTATTTTAAACTAGAAGTCTAATCAACAACCCAGCAATCGGCTACATCATCAACATATCCGATGAGCGCCTTTTTGCGGGTAAGAATCGTAAAGCTATTAAGCCTACTTATTCCTACCGAATTCTTCAAATAAACACACCAACATGGATGATCAACCGACCACCGGTCACCCTAGATCTGCAAAAGTACCCTATAGCTAATACTCCAACCAACGCGTACCGGCAGGAATCCCCATGACTACTTGAGGAAGAATACTTGGAGCACCGCCACATATATACTGACAGCTCCAAAACCGCGGACGGAGTGGGAGCCGCCGCAATGTGCGGGGATACCCGACTCTCGGCCACTCTCCCACAAAAGAACTCTGTGTTCTCTGCGGAGCTTCACGCACTCAAACTAGCCATCTCTATTGCTAGAACACATCGTTTCCCCAAATACGTCGTATTTTCAGACAGTCTAAGTGTCCTCACCCAGCTTGAAATACTGCACTACAAACATCCCGTTCAACGTAAAATGCACCATGATCTCTGTGATAACTGAGACGGGTCAGGCAGTGGAATTCTGCTGGATCCCCGGGCACGCGGGAATAAGAGGAAACGAACTTGCGTACTCTCTTACTAAACTGGCATCTACTCGCCAGGAACAATTTTTCTCAATACGTTGCCGGGACTGGTCCCCCATCATCAACTCCCATATAACATCCCGATGGGATAGAATGTGGCAACAGAGTGGACAAAATATGCTCCCAGTCAAACCCTCAGTCGGAGAATGGGAAACAAAGTTCACAAACATAAAAGACAAAGTGTTCATCAACCGCTTGTGCACGGGACACATGTGGATAACTCACAACCACCTGATGAAGGTCGACATAGGACGAAACGCGCCACCTTGTTCCTGTTGCCACCAAGTGGCTATCAGCTTGAAACACTCACTGATGGATTGCAACGCACTCGCGGCAGCCCGACGAGCGTTCCTAAATCCCCCGTGCAACCTACAAAGCCTGCTCACGAACCCAACCTACCGAAAAAAGCTTATCGCTTTCGGAAAACACACCGGACTGTACGAAGCTGTCAAACACCTGTGCAAGTGAGGTGGTCTCTCCACCCCATTACGCACAAAAATAACAACACATTTTACGAAGACGCGAGTTGCCTCTTAACTCTCTCGTATGCGCTAGTACGCGAACATGCCACAATTGAGATATGTACTGACTTCATCTTGACATGACTAATATTTTTGTACGAGAGGCCGTGTGAACTTACCTGAATCAACGACGGTTGCGCCCTACGGGGGAGCCCATTATGATTCACGTTGAGGCTCCGGTGGAAATGAGGCTCAAATCAAATTAAATCAAAACCGCGGGCGGAGTGGGAGCTGCCACAGTGTGCAGGAAAGCCTTACGCACGTTTGACTACCCTCTCACAAGAAGCTTCTGTGTTATCTGCAGAGCTGTACGAATTCTAAGTAGTCATCTCTATTACAAAAACTGATCGGTTCCCAAATACGACGTATTCTAAGACAGTCTGAGTGCCCTCACTCGGGTCAAAACTCAGCCCTACGAACACTGGTTTTCGTAAAATGCAGCACGATCTCTTTGTCATATCCGAGACGTTGCAAACAGTCTATTTCTACTGGATCTCCGGACACCTGGGAATGAAGGGAAATGAGGTTGCAGATTCGCTTGCTAAACTGGCGTCTACCCATCAAGAACAATCTATCACCAATCAGCTTTGCGCAGATGCAGTATCGTAACCAATGATGGACAACTAAATGAGTTTGAAATTAACATCGCATACTGTTCTTCGCGTCTAAGCTCCAAAGTTTACAAGTTTCCAGGGTATAGAAACTTTTTTTTTTTTG
>SDVV010003965.1:0-20714 GCA_016164225.1 Gammarus roeselii
AAATCCACCTGGTCTCCCAAGTCCCCCGGGTTCCCGAAACCCCGGGTCCTCGAGTCCCGCGGATCCCACGAGTACCTCCTCTCCCTGGGTCACCTCCTCTCAACCAACCTCGCTACATATAATAATAATGATAACAAATTCAAAATTTATCACCATGAAAAAAGGGCAGAGAAAAATAATAGAGCCCAAGCAAGAAGAAATAATAAAATACTAAAATAAAGTGTTAATGATCTATAAAATGAATAAGCATCCATCCACCCCAACGTAGCAGTAGGAGCATCTTTGCTTGCCGTTACAGTTTCCTCTCGTGTGTTCATATTTCTGGCATTTATAACATCGCATCGGACGTCTTTCAAATGGTGTAACTCTGGTTTTGGTGGCGCAGAAGGGAATGTCCAGATATTTTGGTTGAGTAGGGCAGTTGAATTTTAGTATTAGGGCTGTGGTAGTCTCTTTTCTTGGTGTGATCTTCGGTGCAACCTTTGCTTCGACAACGCAGTCCTCGTATTGAACGAGTCCAGTGATGTACTCCTCGATTTCCTCCTTAAGGATATCCTCAACGTAGATCAGACCCGAACTTGAAGAGAAAGTCGGGTGTGGCTCTATTTTGCATGGCTTTCCACAGAGTCTGTTTTTGGAGAGAATTGTGTCACTTTGAAGTTTTGTGTCTACTCTGATGGTAAAGCTTTCGTCGCCGCTGGTGGTCACGCTCAGGACTGGGCGGACAGTGAAAGAGCCCAGCTGTTTTTGCTGAGTGTATGGACAAATATCCGGTCTGTCGTTGGCGTCGAACGTGATCTTCAGGTCTTCTGGAAAGGTAGGGCTATTGTTGAACAAGTTGTGTTCATTGAATGACGTGTATTGCTTCTTCCTTGGAGCTCGGTTTGGGGATTTCGTGGGGTGAAGAGTTGTCGAAGTTGTCGTCAGACGTAGAGGTGGAGGTACTTGTGTAAGTTGCGGGTTCTTTAGTTGGTTGGTATTTTACTAGTTCGTGGATATGGAGGAAAATGGTCTTGACATGACCTTCGAGTCTCGTTACGGTCGACAATTATGCTAGGTTCTGCGGCAAAAACTTTTGCTTCCTGTTCAGAGAGGCCGGTCGCATGGTTTAGCAGATTCAATATTTCCTGGACATTCTCGGTCAACTCGTCGATGCGGACGTCCCTCCATTCATCTTCCGCCGAGGTGGTACTGGTCATCTTGGCGAGGCTGATGTTCTTGACCGTTGGAATCTTGGTCTTTTGGTGCTTTGGAGGGGATGCTGGTCCCTCCTAAATGGAGTTTCTTTCTACTCCCCATCGGCCCCCGGGTTCGCGCAAAGGGCGAAGGGGCTCAATCTTGTTGGCCTATTAGCTGGCTATAGTGACTCTACAGTTAACGTTGCACGACCACCAATATAAAATCAAAGCAAACGTGCGGTTTAAGGTCCCAGCACAAACTAGGGACCAATCTGTACTATATCGGGGGTTCTCAGTTAGTATTCGGTACGGGAATAAATTCGGATACACTTTTCCGAATAGGTTTAAGGAGTAGGAGCAGTAGCAGCTTCCGCGTTCCATCGGAGCCCCAACGCGAGTAATAATAGGCTCCCCCATAGGGCTCGATGATCATTGATTCCAGTAGGCTCGCACGCTTAAGTGTGCGAGGAAAAAAAACAAAACAACGCTTTTAACGTTAGAAAAGATGCGAAAATTTGAGCAATGTCAGACGCACGCTGGAGCGCAAAAGAAAAACGCTTACTCGAAACGAACCTCCGCTTATAATCCTTTAGAACTTAAAAGAGTAATATGTAAGCACCCTAGTGCGTACATGTAGCATCGTCGAGATTAGTACAAGGTAAGTGGCTACAAGGGCAAATTCAGCTCCGCCAGCAACGCAACACAATGTTTACAGCAACGCGGTCGGTTTTAATTTTAGTACAATTGATTTATTCAGGCGAGATAAAGACTCAGACAAAACGAATTCCCGCCTCCAACCACTCAGAACTCCAAGAATAACATGCACGCGCGACAGTGCGTACAGACAGCATCGTCGAAATTGGTACAAGTTTTATGGCTTCACGGATTAGATAGACTCCATCCGCAACGCGTCACAAGGTTTTATAGCTGCGCAGTCCAGGTCAACCCCAGAAACTGCATATGGTCCGTGCACGCGCGAGCGAGCATAGACTGAAGAAAAATACCCATTCACAAAATCACAAACAGGAACTCCCGCACAAATACACCAGCGTTATCATATTGTGGATCGTGAAAAAGAAAGTAAGAGCAGGTTCGTCATGAGCAGAAAAACTGCTCCGATTATTGCACTGAGCCTGCAATCAAAGGAAACTGATCTCTTCACGGTGCGGAACCGTGAACATTCTCTAAGCCATTTCGCACTGATTGTTCAAGGGATAGGGTGGGGGGCATTGGTCCCTCGGGTTGCAAAAGAGCCCGATGAATCCCGGAGGGTTACCCATGTCCCCCGGGTCTTCCCGAGCTCCCCGAGTCCCCTGATACCCCTCGTCCCAGCTCATCTCGGCTTGTCTCGAATCATTTCGGCCAGTTTCGGCTCGTCGCGACCAACTCGACTCGCCTCAACATGTTTCGACTGATCTCGACGCACTTCGACCAGCCCAGACGCGGCTCGCCCCCTCTGCGATAGTGATCGTGTGGACTAATAACAAAAATTTTCACTCAACAATTTTAGGGTGGAAGTGGGGTGGCAGAGTTGTCTCGGGTCCCAAAAGAGCCCGACGAATCCCGGAGGGTCACCCATGTCCCCCGGGTCCCCGAGCTCCCAGAGTCCCTTCGTCTCAGCTCGTCTCGAATCATTTCGGCCAGTCTCGGCTCGTCGCGACCAACGGGACTCGCCTCGACATGTTTCGACTGAACTCGACGCACCTCGACCAGCCTCGACGCGACCCTCGCCCTCTGCGCCAGCAATCCGCGGACTGTAGTAGTAGTTGCTTCCATTTTTCACTGGATTCCCAACGCAAAGTTAATGCAGCCAGCCCGTAGGGCAATTGAAGAGTGGCAGAGTAGATTCAGAGTAGGTTTACCATTGTTACAGAGTAGGTTTACCCTAGTTACAGAGTAGGTTTACCCTAGTTACAGAGTAGGTTTACCCTAGTAACAGAGTAGGTTTACCCTAGTAACAGAGTAGGTTTACCCTAGTAACAGAGTAGGTTTACCCTAGTTACAGAGCAGGTTTACCCTAGTTACAGAGTAGGTTTACCCTAGTTACAGAGTAGGTTAACCCTAGTTACAGAGTAGGTTTACCCTAGTTACATAGTAGGTTTACCATAGATTCAAAGCAGGTTCAACGCAGATACAGAGTAGGGGTCTTTGCGCTATTTTTTTTCTCACTCAAACATTTTGGGGTTGGAGTATGGTGGTAGAGGTGTCTCGGGTCCCAAAAGAGCCCGACGAATCCCGGAAGGTCCCCCAAGACCCCCGAGCTCCCCGGGTCCCCTCGTCTTAGCTCATCTCGGCTTGACTAGAATCACCTTGGACAGTCTCGGCTCGCCGCGCGACCAACTCGACTAGACTCGCCTCGACATGCTTCGGCTGATCTCGACGCACCTCGACCAGCCTCGACGCGACCCTTGCCTTCTGCGCCAGTAATCCGTGGATTGCAATGGTCAACCGTTCTACTCAAGCATTTCACATACATACATTTTTCTTTGTATGGGTTTTACAGCGTGGGGAGGGGGAGCCAGGGGTGCCAGGGTTCAGAGGGGCCTCAAACGGGTCCCAAAGTTTCTCAAGGTTCCTAAGGGTCCTGAGTGAGTCCCAAAGGGCCCCGGAAGGGTCCAAGTGGATCCCCCCAAAACCTCCTAGTCTTCAGAGTCCCTCGGGTTCCCAAAACCTCCGGGTCCCTCTAGTCCTCCAGGCCACTCGAGCACCCCCCACTCCTGGGTCACCCCAGGGAGAGCGCGAATTCTCTCACCGTAGGTTTGACTATACTAACTAACACATCGCACAGTCCTCCTAGGGCCCCTGCGAGACGTCTAACGATACATTATTTTATAATAATTACAAAAGAGATCCCCATGAAAAAAGGGCAGAGAAAAATAATATAGCCCAAGCAAGTATAAATACAAAAAAAAAATATTATTTGCTTTCATGTTCCACCGGAGTCCCAACGCGAAGTTAATGCAGACTCCCCCGTAGGGCGGTCTAAAAATACTAAAATAAAGTGTTAATGATCTACAAAATGAATAATCATCCATCCACCCCAAATTAATGTAGATACAGAGTAGGTTTAACATTGATACAGAGTAGGTTTAACGTAGATTCTGAGTAGGTTCAACGTAGAGTAGCAGTAGTCAGTAGTTTCCCCCGCACTCCACCGAGGCCCCTAATGCGAAGTCGTCGCACGAATCTACACAGGGCCCCTGCGAGCGTCTAACCATACATAATTATATAACTAATCCAAAATTGACCACCATGAAAAAGGGGAACGAATAAATCGTAGAGCCTATGAAATAAAAATGATAAAATACAAAAATGAAATGTGAATGATCTATAAAATGTACAATCATTCATCCACCCTAAGGTCGAGCAGAGGCGACACGCCCATACTCTCAGCGGACTCGCACTTTTCCTCGAGCGCATGTCTGTCGGCTTGCCCCAGAGGTTGGTTCAGATGGACTCCAGCTAGGTATTGAGTCTACTTCAAATGAGCCCATAGGGAATTAAATTTCGGTAAGAATAAGCACGTTTAGGAGAGCAACACACCCAGTTGCCTGTGGATGGATTGATTGATTGATTTGGGCTTCATTTCCACTAGAGCCTCAACGTGAGTTATAATAGGCTCCCCCGTAGGGCGCGATACTTGTGGAGTGGTCCTTCCCCATGTGCTCAGAAGATTTAGTCTTTCGTAGGCAAGTGGTTCCTTGAAGCCTGTCGCACTTCAAGGCGAGACGTCGGAGTGTTCTCTCCTAAGGATAGACCTGCCGTTGGTTGATCTAGTCTAGGTCGGAATTTTCAACATTGTCGTGAATTTTTTCCAAGTGCAATTGTAGGAGAGCTCCACGCCCTGTTTCCTGAGAGTGGTTCTCCCTAGCAGTAGAGTAAACCTCTGAACACGCGTGGTTGGTCTTACAAGAGCATTTCAAATTTCATGCTAGACGTCAGAATTACATCTGTTGAAAAAAAATCACGTGGCGCAACTCCTGAGTTTCGTCATATGAGACATATATTTTCAAGTTTGACTAATAGTTATAGCAGAATTTTGTCAAAGGGAAAAGATCAGTATTTACATTTTGAATTTAGACAATGGTCAAGAAAAACTAATATTTTTACATTTTTGACAAGCATATACGTAGAATTCAATCTGACATGAAGCAAAAACTCTATATATAAATGGACACTGTCAAGAAACTTGTAATTATAATAATTGCAGGTTTCAGTCCAAGAAGAGCACGAGTATTAAAATTTGAAGTTAGGTCGAATCGAGTTTAGTCAGAGGTGACAACGGTTTTTGAATTTCTGATAAGTTATCACAAGGTATACTCTAAAATGGAATTATTTGTATTTCTTCTAATTTTAAAATGGGCTTGAAAATTGAGTTTAGTAAGAAACATCAAGTATTTTAAATTTTGAAGAACAGTTATCACAGATTTTAGTGCAAAAAAGCATAAAACCGGTACGGTATTTAAATTTTGAAATGAGCTCGAATATCTGTGGAGAAGGGGTTAGTAGGCAAGCATCGCTCGGCATCATGCTGCAACAGGTCTCTCCCGGATCTATGCTACAGGAGAGAGAGAAGATGGTTAGTTCATCCACACTGCACGGAGGAAGTTTGGAGGAGAGATGGCGGAGGGGTATCTCCAAAATAATAGTGGTGCAATTGCATGAAGTGCATATAACATTCATTTCAAATAGAGATGCCAGAAGGACCTCTCCAAGAGATATAGTGCATATTTATTTCAGCCGAGATGCCTGAGGAGCCTTATATCTTTCAAGTGGAGATGCTTCGCTATTATTTTTGGCCAAAATCAGTCTTTTTCTTTTTTCCTACTGACACGAAGGAAAGAAGAGAAGAAAAAATAGTAGCATTGTGTCAACAGTGCTCTCCCATTGGAAGGCACTCACCGATTTAAAAGATGGATATTGTTATCCCATTTCTCTCCTCTTTTTCTGTCTCCCACAGAGAGGGTAGGAAAGTAAAAAGAAAAATATCGTGGAATCGGCAAGGTCTCTCCGTAGGAAGATACTCATTGCCTGAACAACGAATGATATCTGTCAGATGTACGTCGTACCGTGCAGCTTCAATTTTCGCATACCATGGGGTGTGGGGGTGGGTCACCGTAACAGCTCATCAGTAAGCGTCGCTAAGTCGCCGGCCGACTTCACCCGCACAAGTTCGTCTAATCTACGTCGTACCTAAGAGTTGAGCAACGCTCTCCTTCTGGTGAGGTTTGATTTTTGCACAGCATGCGATGTGGGGGTAAGCTGTCGTTGCGGCTTCTCAGCAAGAGCCGCTGATTTGTATTTGCTATCCATCTTTCCCCACTTTTCTCTCTTGCAGGCAGGGTAGAAAAGGAAAAAAAAATATTATTGTGTCCGCAAGGTCCCTCCGTAGGTAGATACTCATTGCCTCAAAAATAGATGATATCATTAGAATCTACGTCGTACCATAGAGTTGAGCAAAGCCCTCGTACTGGTGTGGGTTCGATTTTCGAAAATTATGGGGTGTGGGGTGAGTCGGCGGCAGACTTCACCCACAATAGTTCGTAATTTGGCTATCTCACCCCATTCTTCTCCTTCTTCCTCTCCCACAGGGAGGGTAGAGTACTAAAAAAAATGCCATCGTGTCGGCAAGATTCCTCCGTATAAAGATATTCGTTGCCTTCAGCAATGGATGATACCAGTCGAATCTAGGAGTTGAGCAGGAGCTCTCCTCTTGGTGCGGGTTCGATTTTCGTACATCGTGGGGTGTAGTGGTAAATGCTGGCACCGTACCACAAGAGAATAATAAAAATATATGGTATTCCTGTAAGTCCTCACCGCCGCATCGAGTTGAGAAAGCCCTCCTCTTAGGCGGTGTCGATTTTCAGGATACCATAGTCCCTGCATCTACTTGTCCCGTTAGGACAGCAGATGGCCTCCTAGGCTAGCGGAATGGGTGATTGCGAGTTCCGTTACGGCTCACACCCAGTACCGGTGGCCCTGGCGTGGGTTCAGGGGTGGATGCGAGTCGCCGTTACACCTCTCACCCGGTGAATTCCTGTAAAATGATCGTTCTCGAGATATTATCAGTCTGTCTGTACTTGCAATGCAGTATTATCAGTCTGCCTGTACTTGCAATGTTAATGGTAGAAAGCGTTCCGGTCCGATATGGAGTTTTTCAGTCGCTTGAGTTGGTCAGCGATAGCAATCATTACATAGTTACTGATACTAAAATACAGATACAGACACTAGGCCGCATCCCCCAGAAAGGGGGGTGGTCGACGGCAAGACGCACCTCACACCCTTATACGCTCACACTCACACAACTTAGCCCTTTTGTTCTAAAGGGTCCGGCCGGTAGCCCCCCAACTTACACTCTGGGTCACGAGTGCAGTCCGAGGATCCGTCGTCAGCAGCACCCGACCGTTTTCACTGGTTTACCTCCGCCGCGTCATAATGCCCCCCCCCCAACCCACGACCATCCCGACAGCGGGATGCCAAGGGCGAGAAAGCACATCAGAGCAACGTCGGAATCAACCATTCAGAACCATTCTTCACTCATGCCTGTTCATTGCACGCTCTCTCGCCACCTCCACATTCATGTCTCTCCTCCCCAACGCCTGCTTCAGACCATCCATCCACCCAAACTTCGGTCTACCTCTAGGCCTGCAACCACTTGCCGCCGCATTCATAAACCTTTTCACCAATCTCACTTCATCCATCCTCTCCATGTGCCCGAACCATCTCAGTACACGCGAATCCACTCTGTTCTCCAACTTCTTCACCATCCCTGTTCTGATTTGAACCACGTCGTTGGTGATCTGGTTTCTCAGCGTTACTCCAGCCATGCTCCTCAAACACTTCATCTCGAAAACATTCAACCTTCTTCTCTCCTCTCACCCTCCAAGCCTCAGCTCCGTAGAGTACATTTGGGACAACAACACCCTCGTACAGCCCTCTCTTTGCTACCATCCCTAACGTCCTACAGCTCATTACACTCTTTAGTGCACCCAACACTTTAAAACCCTCCTTCACTTCAGTTTCCACTAGTTCAGTTTTCTCCACATGGGAGCCCAGATAATAAAATGATAAGTAATAGTTAACAAAACCACTATCAGCGACATGCTATTATTGTTACTAATAATGGATTTATTAGTAGTAATAGCTTGAATTGTGAAGAGAGCCGTGTCATGCTTCTTCCCTATATCCCTATTATTATATTTTGCCTCGACAGCTCCTGGTAAATTGTGTCGTTCTTAGGTTAAACGAGTCACGTAGCCCAGTGCTTGTCGAGCGCGTTCATGAACGCATTCACGGTTTCAGAGCCAACTACCGCGACTGGTAAGTTGTTTCAAACCCGCGAGATTGCGATCGGGAGAAAGTGTTGCGCTATAGTCGTAGCGAAACGTTTTGCACAAATTTTGCCCCGTTGTTTCGGGTACGTATGTTGTGGTCCCTGCCGAAGAGGCCAACAGGACTCACGTTGTTGAATCCCATCAAGTATTTGAAGATTTCAATGAGCTGGCCCCTCAGCTTTAGTTGCTCAAGGGTGATGAGGCCATACTCGTCAAGCCTGTCCTCGTAGCTGTGGTGGCTTAGCTGCGGGATGAGCTTATTAGCACGATGCTGGATTCGTTTCAGTTTGGCTTTGTCCCCCCTCATGTGTGGAGACCAGAATTGAACTGCATGCTCGAGGTGGAGACGGGCGAGGGACGTGTACAACGGCAGTACAATGCCCTTCGTTTTGCAGAGGAAGTTACGGGAGATGTAGTCAAGGTTACGATTAGCTATCTTGTAACTTTATTCAACCTGCGCGTTCCATTTTAAATCTTGTGGGATTTGGAAGCCTAAGTCTCTCTGCTGGTCAACAGTTGCAAGATCGCTTCCTGCCATCGTGTGGTTGAAGTTGGCATTGCGACACCCCATGTGTATAACTGTGCATTTTGCAACATTAAAGGGCATCTGCCACGCGTCCCACCATTGGACGAGTTTTTTCGAGATCTTGTTGAATCTCAACTCTGTCTCCCTCCCTCCATGCTGCATGGCAGAGCTTTGTGTCGTCGGCAAATTTCGATACCTTGGACAGGAGCCCCGCATCCATGTCGTTTACATAGATTAGGAAGAGGATAGGACCCAGGAACATTGCCCTGGGGCACCCCCGAGGTAACAGGGGCCCAATCGGACAAAGCCTGGCCAATGCAGACTCTTTGCTTGCGGAGTACGTTGCCACCAATGCAGAGTTCAGAGACTTTGTGTAACAGTCTCCTGCGCGGCACCTTGTCGAAGGCTTTTTGGAAGTCTAGGTAGATGACATCCACTGCCTAGCGGCAGTCGTACACGTTGATCACCTCATTGAAGAAGTCCAGCACATTCGTCAGACAAATCTCTTTCGGCGGAAGCCGTGTTGAGTGTCGTGAATAAGCCCGTTGTCTTCCAGGTGATCGACGAGATGATTTCGTATCAATCGCTCGATGGTTTTGCACACGATCGACGTCAAGCTGATTGGTCGATAGTTGCTGGGCGATTGTCGGTTACTTTTTTTTAAGATTGCCGTGACATTGGCAATTTTCCAATCTTAGAGAACCTCGACACTCGTAATCGATAAGTTGAAGATCTGGGTCAGGGAATCCGTCAATGGTTCTCGAGTTTCCTTAAAAAATCTTGGGTGGTGTCCATCGGGACCAATCGATTTGTAAATGTCCAGTCCCCTAAGTTGTTTGACAACTTCCTCTCTCGTGAACACTATGTCGTTGAGGCTAACTTCCCCAGCGTAGACAGTATTTATCTCGTTCGTAGCCGGGGCCCTCAACTGGGAACACTGAGCAAAAGAAGCTATTCAGGACCCCGGCCATGTCCTCATGTGACGTTCTGAAGACACCATCTTCATCCATTAGCGGGCCAACTGAGTCCCGAGCAAATTTTACGCTCGTTCACGTGGCGATAAAAATCCTTTGAGTTCTCTTTGGCGTTATCCGCAATGTTTTTCTCTTTCGTGCGCTTAGAGGATCGGACTAGTCTAGTGGCTGTCCTACACGCCAGGCGATGCAGTTCTGCCGCCTCTGCGGTGTTGTCCCTCATTCGTTGCGCATTTAGTTGATCGCGACGATTCAAGGCTCTTGCAGCTTCGACGTTCCACCAAGGGGGCCTGATCCATTGAGTGGATCAATTTTACTCAAGGGTATACATCGGTCGCTGTCCTCGGGAACTTTCTCATTGAGGATGCGGCAGCAAGCGTCCACCGTACCTTCTCCGAGTTGTTCGATTAAGTTTAGCGCACTTAGTTGTAATCTCATCCCCTGGAAGTCGTGCTCGCGCAAAATGGGGGCGGCGTATAGCTCCCTGGGTAGGCTAAAGGGGTCACTTTGATGGTGAATTCCACAGTGTTGTGGTCAGCACATCCCAGTTTGTTGCCAACTAGGATGTTGCCGACCAAGCGCTATTCAATTGACATGATCAAGTCCAGTATGTTGTTAACCTGGGTTGGTTCACGAACATGCTGGGTCATGCCATTATCGGCGATGAGCTCCGTTAGTTTATTGCCTGGGGCCTGTGAAGTTAGGCTTACCCAGTCAATATAAGGAAGATTGAAGTCGCCGAAGATGATAGTCTCGTGATCATTTGAAACTATTTCTTCCCGCTTCTCATAGAGTTGGGCATCTTGTTCCGCGAGGGTTTGACTGTTGCGGTAAACCAATGCTAGCTTCAGTGTCGTATGGGCCACTTAGATTTCTGAGTTGAGTAGTTCGCAAGAAACTGTGACGAGCGTTACTCTAAGAAATGGATGTCTCTTAAGTACAGCACGGACCCGCCTCCTCGTTTACTAGGGGTGGGTTTGTCCACGCTGAACATTTTGTAGCCCGGTTGCATCATCTCAGTTGCCAGGTTTCTACTCTGGAGATCGAGCCATGTTTCGTTTATGCCAATGACATCAGACGAGTAAAGGGTCGCCAGTCCCCTCAGTTCATCGAGAGGATCGATATTCCCTTCATCGCCAGTGCCCTCAGTTCGTCATAAGAATGCGCGTTACAGAAGAAGACCTTAAGACGATGCGTGTTTCGGTCTTCAACTTCTTCATCATTGGGGAGGGGGACTCAACCTGGCGGCTGTGGACTAGGATCTTGACCATCCCTAGAATTGCCTACTTGTGAGCCCTGTAACGCATCTATCGTGCCCGCAGCTTGTTTCTCCTGGAGCGACCTATTGGTCATCGTTCCAGTTGGCGAATTTGTTGCGGCCGCAGGGCCCTCTAGATAGAGTTCCCTGCAACCCAAACTGGTTCGTTCAAAGCACGCTGGACCCCTAACTTTTGGGCAAGCAGTATTTCTTAGCGCTCAAGTGGAGTAGTCTGCCAAGTCGGGCATTTCCTGCATAATTCAGGTGTAGGCCGTCTCTTGGGAAAAGATCAGACCTCTTCCAAAAGACATCAAACAAGTTGCCGAAGCATACTACACTGGACTCAAGATATCGATTTGTATAGGTCACTTGTTATACAGCTCGTCATCATTCATTCGCGGTAAGATGGATGTGATTGCCACTCGATCCGTTTTTGCCTTGAGGTTAGAAATCAGCTGCCTATACATGGCTAACAGATCTTCCGACCTTGTCCTTCCAAGATCATTGGTGCCTATATGGCAGATTATGAGTGTCTCCCGGCTGGAAGCTTCAACCTCTGCAAGGGCACCTCTGATCTTCTCAATCGTGGCACCGGGTTCGAAAATAACCAGTCTCTCTGCCTTATACCTATGAGCAAATTCAACAGCCTGGTGTCGCACGATAGAGTCACCAAGGACAGTGTCTCAATTTCGCCGTCTAGGTCGGTGAACTTCTCAAAAGTGTTCCGCGTTGTCATCACAAACGCGGGCCGGTTCACGAAGGTAAACCGGTTCTGGACTTGCTGAAATCCATCCGAATCTATGCCACCCCGACGAGTTTCGGTGCGGTTTCGATCCGCGGATGTCTTGGTCCGAGGTATCGGCTTAGTCCCAGGTTTCAGTTTCCGGGCAGCCGATGACCTCTTGGCATGACGGGAAGTAGGTACCTCGGGTTTGGGTATAGGGGTGAACGCGAGTTGCGAGCTCACATCCAGCACCGGTAGCCCTGAAATGGGTTAAGGGGTGGATGCGTGCTGCCGTTGCAGACTCTTACCAGGGACGTCACGGTAGGAAGTCAGAGCAGAACCACCAAGACTCCTCCGCGATCAAACTGGGCCCCCCCGGTCAAAATTCTCCCGGGATACCTCTCCATCCAGCTGTAAGGCATGGACCAGCAACTTTTACTAGCTTCCTCGTCAGTTCCGCCAGGCCCTTACTAGCCTTCTCCATATCAAAACGTATGTTTCTACCCAGGTCTGCAGCGAAACTCTCTGGATCACGCTTACTAACAACGTTATTTTCGACCTCTCGTACTTCGGCTCTCACATCCGCTACGGACTCGCAAGTCCTGCCGATTTTCTTCCTCTCTCATCTCCATATACTCACTGGCGAGTGCGCAGCTGCTCCTCTAGGACAAAGACCTTCCCCGCAAAAATCCCGTCCTCTCCGTCCATCCGCCGCAGGCCTTGGAAGGTCACCAGGAACCGGTCGAGCCTGCCATCCAGCTCACAGAACCGGCAGACGAGGTTTCCCGCGAAGTCCCAGAAGACGCTCCTGCTCATTCTGGCGAAGTAGACCGAGCAGTCCGCCAAAGTAGGAGGCATCCTCAGACGTCGTTCGGGGGACTCTCCGCTTTCAACTGCTCGCGCGCCCCAACTTATACTTATTTTCAGTACCTATTACAACTGACACTTATTTACAGGTGATTAATTTCCAGATAATTTACATTTGATACAGCTCTCACAATTAAAGCACACCAAAGAGAGTCAGTCAGTTGATAATCAGTAGCTATGTGAACAAACGCGAAACAGAAGAATTTCTAGTAGTAGAAGTAGGTCCCTCTGTTTCCCATTGGAGTCCCAACGCGAAGTTAATGCAGACTCCCTACTTGAAGATTGAGTAGGTTCAACGCAGATTTGATTAGAGCCTCATTTTCACCGGAACCGTTCAACGTAGCTTCAGAGTAGGTTTAACGTAGATTCAGGGTAGGTTTCACGTAGATTCCGGCTAAGTTTCACGTAGATTTCGGGTAGGTTTAACGTCGATTCCGGGTAGGTTTAACGCCGATTCCGGGTAGGTTTAACGCCGATTCCGGGAAGGCTTAACGTAGATTCCGGGTAGGTTTAACGTAGTTACAGAGTGAGTTTAACGTAGATACCGAGTAGGTTTAATGTAGATACCGACCGAGTATGTTTAACATATGTAGATACCAAGCAGGTTTAACATAGATTCTGAGTAGGTTCAACGTAGAGTAGTAGTTGCTTTCGCGCTCCATCGGGGCTCCCAACGCGAAGTCATTGCGCACGCCCTCCCCCCCCCCCCGTAGCACTAGCGAGAGAGACACCGTATACTCGCTAGCGAGAGAGTGACACCGCATACTCGCCAGCAAAGTGAGTGACTCCGCACACCCACCAACAAGAGAGTGACACCGCACACCCACCAGCAAGAGAGTGACACCGCACACCCACCAGCAAGAGAGTGACACCGCACACCCACCAGCAAGAGAGTGACACCGCACACCCAACAGCAAGAGTGACACTGCACACCCAACAGCAAGGGAGCGACACCGCACACCCAACAGCAAGAGAGTGACACCGCACACCCAACAGCAAGAGAGTGACACCGCACACCCAACAGCAAGAGAGTGACACCGCACACCCACGAAGTTAATGCAGACTCTCCCGTAGGGTACTTGAAGATTGACAGAGTAGATGCAACGTAGATTGCGAGTAGGTTCAACTCAGATTTGATTTCATAAGAGCCTCATTTTCACCGGAACCGTTCAACGCAGATTCCGAATAGGTTTCACGTAGATTCCGGGTAGGTTTCATGTAGATTCCGGGTAGGTTTCACGTAGATTCCGGGTAGGTTTAACGTAGATTCCGGGTAGGTTTAACGTAGATTCCGGGTAGGTTTAACGTAGTTACAGAGTAAGTTTAACGTAGATACCGAAGAAGTTCAATGTAGATACCGACCGAGTATGTTCAACATAGATACCGAGTAGGTTTAACGTAGATTCTGATTAAGTTCAACGTAGAGTAGTAGTAGTAGTTGCTTTCGCGCTCCATCGGGGCCCCAAAAGCGAAGTCATCGCACGAACCCTCCCCCCCCCACCCCCGCAGCAGCACCAGCGAGAGTGACACCGTATACTCGCCAGCAAGAGAGTGACACCGCACACTCGCCAGCAAGACAGTGACACCGCACACACACCAGCAAGAGAGTGACAACGCACATCCACCAGCAAGAGAGTGACACCGCACACCCAGCAGCAAGAGTGACAACGGACACCCAACAGCAAGAGATTGACACCGCACACACCCAACAGCAAAATAGTGACACCGTATACTCACCAGCAGGAGAGTGACACCGCACACCCAACAGCAAGAGATTGACACCGCACACACCCACCAGCAAGAGAGTGACACCGTATACTCACCAGCAAAAGAGTGACACCGCACACCCAACAGCAAGGGAGTGACACCGCAAACCCAACAGCAAGAGAGCGACACCGTACAACTAACAGCAAGGGAGTGACACCGCACACCTACCAGCAAGAGAGTGACACCGCACACCCACCAGCAAGAGAGTGACACCGCACACCCAACAGCAAGAGAGTGACACCGTATAGTCACCAGCAAGGGAGTGACACCGTATAGTCACCAGCAAAGGAATGACACCGTATACTCACCAGCGAGGGAACGACACCGTTTACTCACTTAGACCAACCAACACACCACCACCAACACACTGCTCTGAGCTAGATACACCATCTGTATTTCCAATCAATCCTTCGTCCTCGTCCGCAACGCCGCCCGGACCCTGTGCTATTCTCATACGTGGTTACATTGGCTTTTATACAAGAACCGAAAACGACGAGCGAACCGCAAATTTGAGAACACATTCACGTCTCACTTTACTGCCAAACAAGCAGAAGAATTACGGCAGAACCGAAAAGTCGATTTGAAGAAAATGATAAGACTAGATAAACTAGAAAGAAAATATCGATCGACTCGATATCTGAAAGAGCCTTCTTGTCACCAAGGCATAATCTGACAGAATGAAAACTGCCTGCACCAGTTTTTTTCCAAACTGCTAAATTCTACATCAAGGAGAAGCGCGTTCAACAGAGCAACACTATACGAACTGCGAAAATAGATCTTGAACGTAGTAAGACTTAAGGGATGCTGCAATCCAACTTGGAAATAAATCTTGTAGATACAGCAGACAAGACGCAGAGACTTTGCGACGATCGCCTTAATCAAAAGGTGGAACACAACCTCGCAGAAATGCAGCTCCCAAGATCGCACAATCACCTATTTGTGGTTCTGTACGTGAACATCCAAAACAACAATGTCAGACTCTTTGACTATACTTAACAACTCTTCAAAGAAGGCACTCAGCAGGTCTCTTTGCAAAGAAAGCGCTTTCCAGAAACCAACAGTTCGATATTATAATCCTTAATCTCGCACAAACGATTTTGCAATGTCACTTGTCCGCTTTCACACACACATCGACACACACACACACACATCGACACACACTCACACCGACATGCACACACACCGACACGCACACACCACCCCGACACACACACAGACACATACACACACAGACACATACACCGACAAACACACACACACAGACACACACACACAGACGCAAACACACACCGACACTCACACACATACGCACACAAACACAGAAACACAAACACACACGAAAAAAAACACACAAAAACACACAAAAATACACACACCCAAACTCACACTCATTTCTGGATCTCCAAATGTCTATACACGTCTTCGGAGTTTGCCAGGCCTAGCCTTCTCACATTCTCGCTAACTCTCTCCAAAACATGATGCAAGATAGTCAAGGGAGACAAATCCTAAATGCTTGCTAAGCTATATCGAAAAAACAGTCGAAACTTTTCCGACGCGGAATCGAACATAATATGGGTATTCTATTATTGATGTTGTTCAAATACATAGAAACTAATGACCATTAAATATTACAGTTACTCTCAAGTAGTAACCGAATTTTCTTTCGATGTCGTACTTGAACAAGCAGGTACTAGATTAGAGGCTTGTTTTCACCAAAATCTATACGGGAGTCATAACACGCTCTCCTGTGGTGCAAGAAGATCGATTCTGGGAGGCTCGTACGACTTTGTGTTTTGAGAAAAAATAACATTACTCAAAACAGTAGTGGTAGTTGCATCTATGTTCCACCGGAGTCTCAACGCGAAGTCACTGCAGGCTCCTCCGTAGGGCGTGAAGATCCGTGAGTTCAGTTGGATTGCACGTGCGCGCGGTCGGATTCTAACTTCAACTTGGGAAATCAGCAGGGTAGTGAGCTCAGGAACGGGAAGATTCAGACACGAGTAGTTTTAAAGAGAGTCATAAAGTCCGGTATGTTTTCCACAACAGTTTTTTTTCCTGTAGGCCGTTTCTATGAGCAGGCGTTGCAGGTTGCACGGGGGATTTACGAAGGCTCGTCGGGCTACTGCGAGTGCATTAAAGTCCGTAAGCAAGTGCTTCACACTGATCGCCGCCTGGTGGCAACAGGTGCACGGTGGCGCATCCGGTCCCATGTCTACATCCGTCAGATGGTTGTGAGTTATCCACGTGTGTCCCGTGCACAAACGGTTAATGAACACTTGGACTCTTCTTTGGAAAACTTTATGTTCCATTCTCTTACGGATGGTTCAACTGCGAGCATTTTTTGTCCACTCTGTTGCCACGAGTGGTTCCATTGAGATGTTATAAGCGAATTGATGATTGGAAACCAGTCTCGGTAATGTATGGAAATAAATTGTTCTTAGTGGGAAGACGCCTGTTTAGCAAGGGAATCTGCGCGCTCGTAGCCTTTTAATTCCTACATGTCCAGGGATCCAGCAAAATTCAATCGTTTGACCAGTTCCAAACATTGTGAATAGGACGTGCTGTATTTTACGAAGTGCAGGGTGTTCATAGTGCAGATTTTTCAGCTGAGTGAGAGCGCTTAGACTGTTCGAAAATACGACGTATTCAGGGAGGTGGTCAATTTTGGCAATAGAGATGGCTAGTTTGAGTGCGTACAGCTCTGCAGAGAATACAGAGGCTTCTCGGGTAGGATTGCCCAACATGCGGTCCTCCCGCACACGGCGGCGGCTCCCACACCGTCCGCTGTTTTGGAGCCGTCGGTGTATATATGGCGGTGCTCCGAGTATTGCTTCTGAAGTGGTATAGAAAATTCTCGTCGATACGTGTTTGTTGGAGTAGTTTCTTTAGGGTACACTCTTAATTCTAGGATTCCCAGCGATGGGCTGATCATCCACGTTGGTGTATGGATTTGTTAGATTTGATAGGAGAATGAAGGCTTGATGGCCTTGTGATTGATGTTGAGCGAGGTTAGTAGGATGTCCACGCGTATTGAAAAAGGTGGGCATATATTCTTCTTTGCCGCAAATAGGCGTTTTACGGAGATGTTGGTGATGTCGCGCGTGCTGGGTTGTTGATAAGGCTTCTAGTCTTGAAATAATATTGTGGCGAGTTTGTCTCGCAGGAGCGGTAGAGGAAGCTCGTTAGCTAGCACATTGAGAGACTCGATGCGAGTAGAGCGGAACGCGCCGGTTGTTATAGGCAGAGCATTGTTGATGATCTAGAGTAGGCCGAGAGTGGTTTTGGCGGATGGTCCGTAAACAACGGCTCCGTAGTCAATGCGCGAAAGTATTATTGCTCCGAACAACATCATGCCGGTGTCCATGAACACTTTTAGTAAGTGCTCACGGGCGCCATCAGAGAGATTTTTGATTATGTTGCTGTGCACACGGTCCGGCCCGGGTGAGGTTTCACGTGTATGGTCTATAGCCCACTGTAGTTAGTGGAGGAAGAAGGGATTGTTATAGTTCTCTTCGTTCCCAGAAGTAAAGTCAAGATGTTTACTTTCTCGCAAGTCTTTTTCCCGTTGGAAAGCAGCCGTGTAGTTTGTTGATTGCGATTTCTGGCTTTAAGTCTGAGCTAGTTTGTTCGCGATTTCTGCGTGGGAAGAATAAGTTCTGCCTTTCATTTGTAAGAATGTGGATAGGTCGCTCGGTTTTTCCATGGATACGTAGGATTTTTTCCCCCACATGAGAGAGGGGGGTGTTTCGGTTAATAGTGTTGACTAACTGAGCCCAGCTTTCTCGTTTCTTCTCCACTCGAAGTTTTCGATATACAGCAGTTGCCCTTCTCCACGTCGGTAGGCATTGTATAGTCTTTCACGCTTATCTCTTGCTTCTTGCACCTCTCGGCACCACCATGGTCTCGGGAAGAAAGTTGAAGGTGCATATTGGGGAATGCTTGCCTCGGCTGCAGCTTGAAACTTTTTGTATAGTTGGACGACGAGGTCGTGTTGCGAAATGTTTTCGGGGATGCCATCCATATAGTTCCACGCGATGTGTGCCGAGTATTCCACCCCGCTGACCTGCCGGTAGTTAAATCGAAGTTCTTGTGGGGCTGGGTTTCTTGGTTGTTTGGTGAGAAGCGATGTGATGACTGGGTTATGGCCGTTGTCGTGTGTTGAAGGCAGAACTCCCCAAACGAGTTGGGGTGCCAGAGTGGGGGAGCATATGGATAAGTCGATGGGAGTTTAACTTTCGGGGGTGTTTCGGGTGTGTTGTCAGTCGTTGAGAAGGACCAGGTTGTGAGTGTTTATGGTGTTAGCCATTATCACTCCCCTAAGGTCTGTTCTCACGCATCCCCATGTTTCAAGGTAGCTATTGAAGTCTCCGAGGAGGAGTATTGATGAGGGCAGTTGGTTTAGCAATTCGGTCATTAGTGCTTCAGAGAGGTCATGGCTTCATGATGAGTAGATGGTCACGACAGTGACTTAGAGCTTGTTAATTTTGATAATATTTCGCATCGAGTTACCTGGTTCACGTTCTACGACGTGGGCCAGATACTTCTTTCCCTGTTGGTGGACGTCTTTCGGTTTCCCTCCCAGTTGCTAGGAGAGCGATTCAATCATTATAAATGGATTTGTTGAAAAGGCCACTTTGCCTGCACCGCTATCTTTGAGCGTTATGAGGAAGTGAGTATGGAATGGTGCCGGTCTTTTCTCAGGGGTAGGAGGGTCATCCGGGGTGGAGTGTATCGAGACCACAGCCTCTCGTCGCCCGACCCCGTGGACCATCTGGAATTGGAAAATCTCTCTCTCAGTCTCATCCTGGGGGCAATCTTTGTGTCCGGTAGGGTGACCGTTCACCTTGCAGTAAAAGCAGTGCGGCTCTTGGGACTTGCCCGTTTGTCATGATAGCCTTGGGAGCAGTAAGAACGTCTTTGCTTACAGTCACAGTTTCTGCTCGTGTGTCCGTATTTCTGGCATTTGCAACATCACATCGGACGTTTCTCGAATGATGCGACCTTGGTTTTGGTGGCGCAGAAGGGAATGTCTAGGTATTTGGTGGGTGGGGTTGGGCAGTTGAATTTCAGTATGTGGTGGCGTTTCTTCTGGAGGTGATTTTTGGTGTGACTTTTGCTTCGACCACGCAGTCGTTGTATTGAACGAGTCCGTTAATATACTCATCGATTTTAACCTTCGGGATATCTTCAACGTAAATTAAACCTGAACTTGTAAAGAAAGTCGGGTGTGGTACGATTGCGCATGGCTTTTCGCCTAGTCTAGTCTTGGAGAGAATTGTGTCACTTCTGAGTTTCGTATCTACTCTGATGGTGAAGCTTTTGTCGCCGCTGGTGGTAATGCTAGGGACTGGACGGCCAGTGACGAACTCCGCTCTTTCCGCTGAGTGTATTGTAGGGGACAGCATTCTGCCCCGCTATTGTATATATTTAACCAATTCACGTTCTTCTTTCAGATTAGCCTTAAGGATGTGTGTGAGCGCTGTGACGTCTCCGCGATGGTTGACTTGGACAAGGCTGTGTTCTTGTCAGTTGCCGCTGCTATTGAGATGCTAACAGCCTAGTTGCCCTGTTACATGAGTAATCATTTTGATACACGAAACACTAGAATAGACCCGGAGCTCTTAGGGGGGCATTTGGATCTGGTGTATGGAAGTCCCTGACGAGTTGGTCTTGAGACAACCTGCATAACATTGCCTGGGATAGACTGGAGGAAACGTTAGTCCGGCTGGGCTCAACACGCTCGGGTGTAGATCTTGGGTGGATTTGATTGCATCTTAGGGAGGAAATTAATACTCCGATGCTCGTTCTCCTATTCTAATCTTGGACTTCAGTCGGTACTTTGAGGTTGCAGTCCGATTATTCAGAGACCTTTACTTGGTCCTCAGTGCCTCGCGAGTGAGCATCTGAGTCCTCTTAATTTTGTCAATGTTGTGCTAGGTATAGATGGCGAATTTTATAACCCGTGTACACTAATTGTTCTTATATGTTTCAGGATGTGACCTAGCCTTTGTTGCGTGCAGAATTGACCAATAGCTAAGTTTATCAGCAATAGCGAGTGGTTAGTCCCGACAAGTTAAGGTGGGCAT
>SDVV010003966.1:0-20712 GCA_016164225.1 Gammarus roeselii
GGAAATATGAGAATGACGACTGTACGGCGCGTGTCACGAACATTGTGGAGAAAAGCCTTAAGGGTATTTGACGGTCATAGAAAATTGTGACAATGTTATAAAGACATGGTAGTTCACACACAACGGAGAAATGGGCTAAGTTTCAAACGGTAGTATAAATGAATACAAAATTGGTGACAAGGATCGCTATGATGTTAGAGAAGTAACACGCAGTTGTAAAAGAAAGGTTGGCGACAAGAACACTTCATAGTGCCGGAGTATAGGTTGACCAAACGAACTCGCTATACAGTCCCGTGCCGCCGTTGGATCTGTAGGCTAGTGAATAAATGGTTGATTTCACAGCTGCTTGATTATTGACAACCGGACTAATGTACACAAGAAAATGTTTGATGTTATAAGAGTTATGTTGATGGTAAATGATAAAAATTTGTTAATTGCGTTGACAATTATAGTTTGACTATACCAAAAAAATGAATGAAAGGTCGTTACGCTAGTCGATGTCGACGTGCAATTGATTAACGCAAAAAAATGGAGATGAGTGAAATCCCACGGTACCAATGACAAAATTTACTATGAAAACTGGAATACCGCATTGAACTGCAAAACAGCTTGCTAGTTAATAATATTGGCAGTAAGTTGGCTTAATGACGATGTACATTGATAGACCAAAAAATACCCGACTGGGCGGGTCTTACGAAAGTGACGACGTGCTGGCAGATTTCGTGTCGGGAACACGTGACTCGGTAATTGCTACAAGGGGAATGTCGAGTGGTGGTTGCACGCTTACCAAACGCCGCCTTCCGTGGCACGTCTGTAACGACACGCGAGTTGCTGCGTTGCGATACACGTAGTGGTGAGTTGGACGATGTGATGAGAAAACTGCAGAGACGAGGTCGCGATCCGTTGCTGCCGCGAGGCTGGTGTACTGAAAGGTTGTCGGGTCTTGGTTGAACTAATGTGATAGAGTTGGGCGGTGGCAAGTGATGGCGCTAGAAATGACGATGCAACGAGGGCGTCAAAGAAGCACCATTGAGATCTGATGGACGGGCTCATCGAAGTTGGCCCGTGGAGGCTGAGATGTAGAGTGGTGGTGGTTTGCGATAATTCAGGGTGATCGTTGGTGTAGTTGGTAAACACGACAGAGGCTTGCGATATCGACGACCGTTTGTTAGTGAGTTGCTTGATGGGACTGCATTGTCGTGTTGTCTCCGGGACGAGACTGCCGCTGGAGTTGATTTTACGACGCCCGTCTTGAATCTGAGTCCAGCGCACCCTCCGGGCGAGACAGCCACGGAGGTGTCGCTTCCATAAGTTGACTGTGCGCCTGGTGGTGCGATACTGAATGCTTGTAGAGCTGCATAGGATAGCTGCTGGTGTGTAGGTTTAGGAGTTTGCTAGGTTGAATGATGAAACGATTGAATTATCGCATTACAAAATTAAATAAGGTAAATGAGAACGTCTCTGACCGAATTAAACGTCTATAATTAAATGAGAACGTCTTTGGCTGAATGAGGGTCTCGAATTTGCCCTGTAGTAAAAAACGATGAAGTAAATATAAAAGATTGATGAATTGTTTAAATTGATCCCATGCAGTGTTCACAATCTCTAGCTACCGGTTCAGCGCATGGCTGACCGTTGAGTATTTAGAGTTACGGAACGGCGGTATAGATTTATCGTTGATCCATCTAGTCAGAAGGACCTAATTGATTCATTAATGACAATAGAGCTTACACACAAAGGATCTTAAATAACACACAATATGGTATTTTTGAATACTCAAGTTGAATTGTGAAGCATGAATTGCGATGAAGTTAATTAATCTCTACTCATCTCGATCAAGTCTTGTCGATTCTTTCTATTCTTCTTTCCCTTATTTTATTGGGGTCTTGCTTGGATTCTTCTTTCCCTAATTTTTTTAAGGTCTTGAACAGGATAAGTTTCTTGAGTACAGCACTTAAAAGGGGCCGGTAGTAGCTGCAAGAAAACACTGTATCAGGAAAGGCACTTTTGATACAAGTCCTTCCCGCCACCTGTTACCACTGTGTTTACTGTGGCCACGGGGTTTCCATAGCGGGCAAGGCATCAACAGAAGCTTGCCACGTCACTGTAGAACTACCAAAGATCTCCAAGCTTATATTAGCTATGCCTGGGAAACCCCGATAGAACACTGACAGACACTTCATGCAGTATTCATGAAAAATGGAGGAAATTAATAAAAAGAACATCGTTTAACATGCATAAATAAATAACAAGATGACATCTGATTATCTAGCTCCCAATTCCACAGCTTTACCAATCTTTCATCCTAATTTTAGGAAAGGTCTCACAAATTGTGAGGTCAACGCTCGAGCACTTGCCGAGCTGGGATAAGAGAATGGATCCAATTAAGAAAATTGAATATTTAAAAACATTTGAATTACCTTTGACCCAAATCCTGATACAGGGGATTTTTAAAAAGGAGCAAGTTATCCCACCTCAATTCTTATTGATAACATGGAATATTATTTCCTCATAGAGACTTTTAAATTCTGACCCTAGTATGGATCTTTTTCAAAGTCAGTCACTACTGACTTAAGAACCTTAGCTGCTATTGGAATGTCACTGGTATTACATATTTATCTTGTTGGGTATTGTGGACAATTATGTTATTTAATTCAAGGTAGCAATGACTCCTATCTCATTCTCAAATGTGTCCTGTAGATTTTTATTTTGGTGTAGCATACCATTTAAGTGAGTCAAGACAGTATCTTACTACGAAATGAATAAGAATGAAGGTAAAAACCTCCACTCAGTCACTAGAAAGTTGAAAAAATCACTTGGACTACGAACAAGTTGTAATGTTCATTTGACAGAAGTTATAAGTAGTTTAATTATCCCGAAAGCAGCCACACTTGCTTTCATGCCGAAAATAATAAACAACGTTGGTATAATGGGTTGTCCGTAAACCGTTCTGCGGTGTGTTTCCAACATACTTGTTGGATGAGTTCTGATAACTAATTTTTATTGATTTATTGTGTTTGAGAAGGTCTCATGACATTGTGTGTTGTTGTTCCGGAATCATCGATAACGTAATAATTCCCTGTTGTGCCATGTTTGTTTGTATATGGCTGTACCTACAGTTTCTAGGTCGTGTGCTTTATTCATTCGCTAGGGTAATTTTATGTGCTGCTATGTACAATATTTTTAACACTACCTTTACATGATTTCTACTATATACACTACTGATTATATATACACGAAAGAATGTACAAATTGTAATAATTTGGATTGACTGCGTGAATGTAGTGTGATAGCTGATCACTGCAGATTGATTACCGAACGAAATTGACTCCATGCAAATCAAAAGGTCTATAATTTTGCGGGTGTTTGTCGCTAATTATCTTAGAGAGCGTGAGAGGGATGCGGATAAGGTGCAAAAAGGAGTGATTGAGAGAAGCTTACATCTTCACATATATTACAAACACGCAAGGTTTATGCAAAAATTAGAATGACAGCGGTACACAGTGTGAATATTTGACGTGGTGCGAAGATAATAAATTGATAAACATTGGTTATAACGATCACTATAATGGTAGGTAATTACTTGAAGATGCATAAGATCCAACGCTGCTAGATATACCAGTGACCTTCAACGGCCGGGGTAGGATGGACAACATAACGCGTCGTACAATACATAGTGCAGTAAAGAGAAAAGACTACGGTGGAAATAATAACGGAATGTAAAATCGTCTAGGTACGATACAGAAGTAGAATGAATCTAATGTACAATGAAAACGAGTAATCGAATACACTTCGTATGACAAATGAAATACACACCAAAATAATGATGAAAGGAAATATCGATACGGAGGCACGAATGTTAATATAACAAACACAGGTCTAAAAACTATGACTATAGGTAAATACACGCACTGATGTACTTGCATTAGTGCAAAATAACGCATAACACAACACGAATGATATAGCAGTGCTCTGAACGACCAGAAAACACGCGACAACGGCGGTAACATACAGAATTGTTAGTGCTTGAAGAGAGCTTTCGATGATTAATGGCACTGTGCGTGGTGAGGCTTGAACCAACCGCGCGACGACCAGCTATGCGCTGTGCCGCACACTTGGTGCGTGTATATTCACGGTTCAACGCCTTGGTTGATCGTTCGTAAGCATGGTGGTCGTGTACGCTGAGGGTGATATGGAGAGTGCGCAAGATGAAGACGGTGAATTGTCTTGGAGTTAGTATGAACATGAGGGCACACGTGATTGGTGTGAGGCTGCGTTGCGGTGAGCGAAATAGTGTGTTGCTTGAAGCGTACTTGGCGTGCGGATTGATAAGTGCAACGGTTATGAATCTCCCAGGTGATGAATTGGTAGAGTTGCTGGTGGTTAAATAGAAGATGCGTGATGGTAGTCAAGTAGTGAGTTACGCGGCTGTGTTGACTCCAAGACGAGACTGCCTCTAGAGTTGCGTTGGATTGAATATCGCGTAGGGTGATGAGTTTCTTGATGGAACTGGGAGAGCACGGCAGAGGCTTGAGTTGTTGGCGAATGCTTGCAGGTAAGTAGAGTTTTGAATCACAGATGTGATGTCCTGAACAGTAGTGGTGATGTGCTTGGAGATGTGGTTGATCACTTGTCGAACGCTGGCTGCTTGGGAGAACAGCCAATGGCTGGCGTGAACGTACCGTGGCAGAGTTGTGGGGTTACCGTATCGCATAAGTCCGTAATTATCAAGGCTGTTGGTATCGATGCACGCTGGATGTTGAGTCCACAATGGGGGTGTGGAGAGTAGGACTAAGTGCTTCGGAGTGAGCACCCGAATAGGCCGAGTTAGAGTCCAGTGCACCCCTGTTATATGAAGTGCAACGCATCCTGCGAGCAAATGGACTCGGAGGTGTCCGTGTGCAGTCAAGACTGCTGGTGATGGTAGACTGACTGCGAGCTAGCTAGCTAGGCCAGGAATGTAGGCGACCGCAGCGAGCGGTGGTGATAGACATACATACCGACATACTTAGACTGGTGAACATTGTCTTGTGGAAATGATTGCTTAAGAAAAATGTGACATGTTCTAACAACGAGCATATACAGAATAATAACGTCCCTCTATATTCATGTAATTGTTGTTTAAGTGCTATAGGATCAAAAAATGATTATAACATTGCTCATTTAACTTGCCAAAACATACGTAATTGCGTACTTATGTACGTGGCGGTCTGGTTAGACAGTTAGTCGAGAAGGTTTGAGTGAAAGCAGGTACAGATGACTATAAGTGAACGTTGCACCAACTGTACACATGAAATAACACGTGATTATTCACGTGTTATTTCATGTGTATTAATTTGACGAAGAAAATAATTACACTGATATTGTTTGAATTTAGTTAAGGAAATTGATAATTTTCAATTATGAGTATACGTAAGATGTTATTGGATTAAACACGAATAGTTTGTTCGAATGCATGATACGTGAGTTGTAAATGCCTTGTCATGGAATAGTTTCGGAAAGGCCTGGAAGGAATGCGCAGGTTGGTGTTTTTGAATGGAAGCAGTGGCGATAATCAAGCGTAAAAGGAAGAATGTGCTGGCCTCAGAATAGTGTGGCGGAAAGGCATTACAATGGTATACATGAGTGGCCGGTATGCAGCTGTGCTCTGCATGCGACATTACCCGCATGAGATGTTATGATGTAATGCGCACATGTACAGACATAGGCATAATGAGCACAAGGACATGAAACACGCATTAGGATAGCTCATGAATATTTTAGAGTTACACGTAACTGCAGGAATGAAATAAAATGTAGTTATTACAGTAGTGAGGCGATAGTAAAACATTTGTAGTATATAAAACATAGTACAGTATAGTAGGGCCAATAGTGGAACGATTGGCCGTTACAGGTGCATCGGTGCGGTGCTGTCATGCCTACACCCTGCACTGCCGTGGCGATAGCATGAAAGCTCGAGCACACACGTCCAGGCGTATGACCAATACAACACAGTACAGGAAGACGGAAGAACACAACGTACATAAAATACTCACACTAGAATTATACATTATGATTGTTAGTAATGCTATGCATGTTGTTTAAGGATAATTTCATTCATGTTTCTTGCAAGACAGTTGACTAAACGTGAACGATGCGCGACTCTATACATGATTTAGACACGTGACAGTTCTGGATGAAGTTGCTTGAAGCCTTGATATATTGATTTGATGTTAAAACAATACACTGATAGATGTTTGAATTTAGTTACGCGAATGAATTGATCGAAAAATATTGTTATTTTAATTGAATGCGAAGGGCTTGCTTGAGTGAATGATAACGTCAGAATTTCGAAAAGTTCTGGAAGGTCTAGTGCGATCATTGTGGTTGTTTGTGCTTTTGGCAGCAGAGGTAATTAGTTCTAGAGAGGGAACATTGAGCCGGCTTCGGGAGAGTCTGGGCGGACATGACGTCACAATAGGTAGAGAAGCAATCGGTTTTCAGAGACTGTGTTCATCAATGAGATTTTGCCTGCATGACACGATTTGAGATGTTATAATAATACCAGAACAAGCACGTACAAACAGGAAGAATGTTTAGTATGAATGAACATACATTGAAATAGCTATCAAAACCTCCCTGAGTTATAAATGACTGAAATGTGTAATTATAGCAGCAGTGAGGCGATATTAAGATATTGGTAGTAGAGCAAACATAGTACGGTAATTGCACGGTAGAGCAGCTGTAGTAGGGGTGATTGTTGAAAGGACAAGCGTCGCTACACAACCGCTTGAGTCGTTGGAACGCATTTGATAAAGTAGTTCGAAGAGAAGGCGTAGCGGTTTGAATAGTTGGTGCGACTCGATAAAGAAGAGTCGTTTTATTGAGCCGTTCAAGTTTGGTAGGGTGAATTTGGTAAGCTGATTGAATCTTGTGTGGGTACTTTATAGGTAATATGTGAGTGGTTCAGTGCGGTTGATGTGGGTTCAGTTCGTTGGGTTGTATTTACTCGACGCACGGGATACACCAGAATTGGAGACGACGTGACTATATAGAGACAGCGGCTGCACGACCATGGTGATAGTTAAGTTAGCGATGGTTTTAGTAGTGACTACTGCTGTTTCTCAATGCTCAAGTTAACGGGGTGTGCTGGCTTGCATTTTTTTCGCTGAGGAGTCATGAATGAAAAAAAAACGTAGCGCTGTGCGACGAGGCTAGGGTTTCTCGAATGGTTGGGTTGAAATGAAGGTGAGTGATCGCTAGTACATGGCATGCTGAGGCCGTGAGTCATGAGTGATGCTACCGTGGCGATGGGGGATGACTGTTTAGGTGATGTTAAATATTTTTCTATTGAGGAAGGGTAATTTACCCTTTTTTTATTCAAAAAATTAATATTGAATGAGCTTCTGTGAGCGATAATAATTCCAGTGACACTATGCTTTATTTTTCAAGGCACAATCTGACTCCAAGTTATGCTATCCTTTTCTACAAATGAGGTTGAGTATAATGGGCAAGCACCAAAAAACATACACAAGGACAATGACAAGGCTTGGTAAGTAATCTTTGGTATTAAGAAGGGAGATAGGAAAGCCGGCAAGAAAATCTTGGTGGCGTTTTATCCTTGGTGGGATCCCCTTTTTTTGGAATTTTTTGTGCCTTGAGGATTCAGTTTCCTTCTCGCCTGAAGAGGTTCCCGTGCAGCAGGCTGAAAGGCTGCACAGAAATCTTTTTGGTTAAGAGGGGGTGTGCCACATGGGAGATAATCACATACCATTCTGCCTGCCTCATACAGGCAGACAGATTGGGTGCATGAAATAAAACAGTTTTAGGTATCACAAGAGAAATAGCATACCACTAAGGTGTAGCTACCAGGAATAAAAAATGGAAGTCTTAAGCTCCATAATGCATGAATTTTACTGGCCTTGATATTATGTTCACGCCCCAGATATGCATTCTGGAATGATAATAATTAAAAGAGAGATGTCAATATTTAAAAGATGTTATTTACACTTTATAGGCACTATATAGCTATATATATCTATACATAGGCATGGATCAAGGTAGAGTGCTACTCAGATTTAAAGATTGCTATCATGTTAGCATAATTGACAATCTTGGTATGGCATTTGGCAGAGGAATCCCCCATAGCTAGCTTCATGCCTTGCACAGTTGAAATCTTGCATCCAGGTATTTACAATAGTGTCATGCTGCAGAAATCTGCAACTGTATTTATTATTCTGCTCTGCACTGGGGATAGGACATATTAAACACTCTTATTCTCACCTGTCTTCTGTGGAGCAGTATCCAAGGTAAGCCTAAGTTGCACTGGCCCAGGCTGTCTAGCCTAGCTACAGTCTATCTATAGGTTTGGATTATACAATATAGCTTCGACTGTCTATTTATTTGCCTCTGTGGCCACGGTTTCACTTCCTGTATGTTTATGCCGGAATATAATGCTACTGCCACGAGAACTCGGATAAAGTCCGACTCGCAGAAGAGTCTAGAAAAACCCCGCTCAGCTTGTTGCCAGATTTTTGTAAAAATATTTCTCTGAATCTTTTATTCCTTCTGATGCATGTTCCATGGCTTTTAGTGCGTGGTATACATATTTATTTAGCCAAAATAAATATTTGTTGCACTGCCCTTATGGTTGTAAGCAGTTTGTATTAGCTGAACGTAAATGTTGTAGCTACCTACAGAGAGATGCAACAATGAGATCAAAAGATGCGATTGCTTAATAGTAATGGGTGCTTGTGATGCACGTATAATGTGTTTAGTGTTATTAGGATAATGTAGAGCCAATTAAGGACCTCTGCAACTGCAAGGTGCAGTTTTGCCTAATTGTGTATGGGCAGCTATCCATGCGGTGAGTATTACGCGACGGAGAACGACCAGATCTGCTGTGGCTTATGTACCGCGCCGGACTTGAATTAACGAGGCGGCACAGGCTTGCCCAATGTTCATAATTGTTGTTATTATTGATATGAGTGTGTGTGCAAACTTCCGCGTGGTGATGGTTCTCGCTGGAGGGCGGCGTTACACTGAACGGCCTGAGAATGTGCGAGTCGCCTTCCGTGGCGATTGCCTGCGGAAGGTGTTGGTACTGGCTGCTTCTTCCTCAAAGGGTGGTTCAGTAAAGCTTAAGGCCGATGCTTGAGTATGTATGGTACCCCATGCAGGTCAAAAGAGCCAAATGGAGCAAATACTTTAAAATCCACTGAGGAAACCGAATAAAACAACGATGATCTTTGGCGGAACTCATCATTGTCATGTCACCGCCGTGCACGTTGTGCTAAGTGCTCATCAACAACACACAGTACGACAGACTGTGAGACACCAGACAGTTTGCACTGATTTGCTTGTGGCCCAGGCTCTTCTCATGCTTCTCATGCAAATTTTACAAAACATCATTGACTATTGCAGCACCAGTTCAATGTGGTAATTTCCATGGAGATCAAGGATCTTTCCACTATGCATAACTCTACTCAAGCCCAGGAAAGGTTCCTTCCGTCCAACCTCTCATAACACCTTCTACACTCTTTTCTTTTTAACCTCTCCTACCTGCCCCTAATTCTCAATCCCATATGAAAGACTGGCCAAACCTTGTAACGAATACTTCTGCCTCTCTCTCTTCCTCTTCTGTTCCAGCTCGCCCTCATTCATCAGCCTCTAATAATCTCACATCTGCTCAAAGGAAAGCACCCAAAAATGTGCAGTCATGAAAACACCACCTCATTTGACTGCAGAATATACCCAAATTCTCAGTGGCAACCTGTAGTTCAACTCACAAGGTCCTTGCAACTCTCCTTCAGCTGCACCAGGCTCTTTAGGCGTAGGTTCTTTTTCGGCAGTGCCTTCATCTCCTACGTCACACTCCACTCTTTCTGGAACCTTTTCAGCACCTGAATCCCATATCCTTACTTTTCTCAAATCTCTTCTTCAGCAACTTCCGTTGTTGGATTCTTTCCAGCCTCCCTACTGATTCTCCTGTAACTGCCATCTTCTCTACTATTCTGCAATCTCTTTCTGCCTCAATATTCTCCTCTTCATAGCTCCTGCTCTTCCTACTTCTCATCCTCAAACTCTCTTTCTACAGTGGGATTCCAGGGGACTATTGCGAAAGATGTCTGAATTAAGGCAATTTTTAACAACAATCTTTCCAAGTGCTGTTCGTCACACTTAAACCAACCTTCGTCCTTCACAGAACCTCCGTCTACCTGGTTACCATATTTACCGCAAAGACCGTCCAGATGGATTTGGAGGACTGTTAATCTTATTCCAATCAATGTGAAGCAAAGGTATGTGCCACTGGTGGATTTTGCAGATGGAGTTCTTGAGACCCTGGCAGTATACATTGACATAGATTCAACTTGGTCACGCATACTCCTTGTTTACAATCCATGTAAAAATTATCTTTGTCAGATTTCTCTCACTGTTTTGCCCAGTTGGGCTCACAAGGGATCGTCTGTGGTGATTTTAATGCTCACTACGAACATTGGGAACCTTTAAAGAACTCTAGAAACCCAACTGGCCTTGCTCTTTTTGACTTCCTCTCTATAGCAGTGACCTTTTTCTTTTACTGATCCCTCTAAGCTTTCCTACCCGGATAGACCCTGCTTTGTTGCCACTCACCACTTTCATTCTTCCTCTATCTCTCCTGCAGCTGACCTTGGTAGTGACCATCTTCCTGTGGTTTTCTCTTCTAGTACCCGCATTTATCCTCGCCTATCCTTCCGTCCACGTTGGAACTTCCACAACGTGTCTCCCTAAAGATGGGATGAATGGGTTGCAGATCTGGGCACGACAACCATTGAACGAGCAGATACTGCATCGACAGCCTATAGTTCTTTTGAAGCTGTTTTTTTGAATACTGCAAAGTAATATTTTTCACTCAGATCCTCTGCTAACTCGAGATGCCCTGGACACCCTTGATGGAATGATTCCTGCAAGCAGGCAGTTAACAAAAGCCGCAAAGCCATCCACCTCTTTATTCGTTTTCCAACCCCTGCAAATAAAACTGCTTTTAATAAGTACACAACCATAGCAGTTAATACACATTTAACCGAGAAAAGGAACTCCTGGAATTATTTCTAACTAACATCATCCACCGCACACCATCAGTCCAGATTTGGAAGATGTTTCTATCGGTCTCGGGGCAAGTCCCTCCCTCTGCTTTCCCTCTCTCGTCTGGTACTTCTCCTCTTTCGTCCACTGAAGCGGCAAATGCCCTAGCATCAAACGTTTCTCTTGCTTTCTCTCGTGAACACCTCCTTCCAGAGCATGACTCATCATTTATCAGTGGAAAACTTGCATCAGATGCAGATGACACTCTCAATCACAGTTTCTCTCTCTCCGAGCTACACGTTGTTTTTCCCAAGCTTCACTCCCACTCTTCTCCTGGTTCTGATCTCCTTCATAACCAGTTTCTTTCTACCTCCCTAGGACTCATCACCTTGCACTATTAAACATTTTTAACATTTCTTTCCGTGCTGCCGACATCCCCTCAACCTGGAGATCGTCCTTGATTGTTCCGGTACCTAAGCCCGGGAAAGACCGCACCACAGTATCTGCATACAGGCCCATATCTCTTCTCTCCTATGTTGGGAAGCTCTTGGAGAGGCTTGTTGTGTCCCGCCTCATGTGGTATCTGGAGAGGAATAAGACCTTTCTTCAAAACCAATTTGGTTTCCGCCCTGAACGTGGCACCATGGATACCCTCATTCTCGTAGAACACAACATTGAATTGGCTTTTCGAACCAACAAATAGTTTTTTTAGTCTATTTTGATATTTTTTGGTGCCTTTGATCGAGCTTCCTACCAGGCAATCCTGTTCAAGCTGGCGTCTCATGGGGTGTCCGGCCGTCTCCTTCGGTGGGTCTCCAGCTTCCTCACAAACAGCTTCTAATCTGTTTCTGTCTCTGCAGCACCTTCTCAGTCTCATCCTATTCTCTCTATGGTACTTCAAGGTGCCACCATCTCTCCCATTCTCATCAACATACTACTGTCTGACTTCCCTTCTTCTTCAGGTTTCACAAGCTTTATTTATGCTGATGACAAAACGATGTTTGTCACCGCTGACTCTGCTTCTTCTGCCTAGGCACTGCTCCAGATCGCAATTGACAACCTTGCTTTCTGGGCACACCGCTGGAGTATACTTATCAACCCACAAAAGTCTGGATCTTCTTTTTTTACCCTCAAGCGCTCGGTTCCAACTTTCGCGCCACTTCAAATTTCTGGTGTTCCCATCCCATATTCCCAGCATCAAAAACTGCTCGGTATAATATTTGATTCTCCTCGTCTGACTTGGCGTCCATACACCGACTTTCTTCGACTTCGGTGTCAAGAGCGTCTGAACATGATGCGAGTTCTTGCCGGATCGCGCTTTGAGGGATCACGACCTAAACTTCTGCTCTTCTATCTGGCCTATATCAGAGGTCTAACTAACTATGGGCTACTCCTCTACTCCTCTGCCTCTCCTTCACTTCTTGCTCGACTTGATGTGGTTCAGTCAACTGCTGCTCGTCTTCTCATAGGCACGTGGCGCTCTACCCCATTGGCCTCTCTCTACTGTGAATCTGGACTATTACCCCCTGATTTCTACCGTGAGGAACGCTGTGGCCGATTTTTTTCTACAGCTTCTTTTCCGACCTGCTGATCATCCTTTCCATGCTCTTCTACTGCGTGATCGTTTGGTAATATTGGTATGTTAATAGGTGAAAGAGTTACCAGTTGGCAAAACCATAACGTTTAAGTTAAAGTTAAAGTGAGCATCTGTGAGCGGTAATAATTCAAGTGAACACGGTGCTTTCACTTTCATGGCACAATCTGACTCCTTATGATTTTGATTAAAAATTATTGACTTATATGAAATAAGGTTGAGTATTATGGGCAAGCACCAATCATCAGACACAGGGTCAAGGACAGATACATGCAGGAATTCAATCTCTGGTATTGTGTAATTATAAAGCCTCAACTTAACTAAGAGAATACATTCAAGGTAATATAGAAGGGAAAAAGAAGGAAGATAGGAAAGCCGGCAAGAAAATCAAGGACGTTGTTGCTTTACAGCGGGTAATCTTCACTGGTGCTTCTTTTACAATTATGGAAGCAAGGCCACAAGTTTGTTTCAAGGGTCGCCAGCAGGAGGTTGGCGTGCAAATGGAGGTAGTGTTCCTTTACTGCACCAATCCGCAGCATAAAATGAAGGCTGCACACAAAAAAATGATTGGCTAAACCAAATATGCCACATGGGAGATAATCACACTATTCTGCCTGCCTTATACAGACAGACAGATTTAGTGCATGTAGTAAATTAACATAAAAGTAGAAATAGTATACCCCTATGGGTGTAGCTACCAGGAATAAAATGAGAGGCTGAAGCTCCACAATTAAAAAATTACATCCTATATAATTTGACTGTTATGTTTATTCCTAAGAATTATGAATGCATAATTCTCCTTCTACTTGGATGTATGGTAGTTGTAGGATATTTGAACCTAATTGAAAATATGTTATTTACACTATATATCTATACATAGGCACGAACCAAGGTAGGGGTGCTACTCAGACCTAAAGATTGCTTCCATGTGAGCAGAATACCAATTTGAATATCCTATTATAGCCTTGGGCTAAGGAATTTTTCTATAACTAGCTGCAACTGTACATTTGAGTAAAGTTGAAATCCTGCGTCCAGGTGGATACAAGGAATATCCTACTGTAGAAATCTATAATGTAATTATTAGTCTGCTCTAGATTTATAAACCATAGTGTGAGATACTGGAGTAGGCACATAGTGAAATACTGTTACTCCTACTTGTCTTCTGTGGGACTCTTCGGGGTTCCAGGGTATAGCCTTCAATGTGATTTTCAAATGTATTTTATCACAGCATCCATGGCAATCTTAGCTTAAATATTAGCTTATGAAACAAGTTATGATTGGCACAGGAAATAAAGTGCTATCCTGAAATATGGTTAGGGAACAGTGGAAATTGTCTGGCCTAGCCTACCTGATTGTGGCCTAGCCTACCTAGCTGGTCGAGTAAGCCTATATCACCACCACGTTGTACTGTCACTGTTCACTTTGAATCAGTAACATTCGCAGGGCCGTCGTCACAACACACACGGTTCTGACAATTTAAATACATGTGTTCCAGAAAGAACACATGATTCAAACAGAAACAGACACAGGGTGTGTTGCTCGATCGAGCTCCGGAGAGTCAAGAAAGCCCTCTCGGGTATTTATCTGGGAAGGCGTTGTTGCCATATTTGTCTCAATGTTTTTTTCTGAATCATTTCTTCCTCCTGATGAATATGTTTCTCGGCTTTTTGTGCGTGGGTATACGTATTTATTTACCCAAAATAAATATTTGTTGCAATGCCATTATGGTTGGAAGCAGTTTTGTACTCGCTGAACGGAAATTTTGTAGCTACCTACAGAGAGATGCAAACAATGAGATCAAAAGATGCGATTGCTAAGTAGCAATAGGTGCTTGTGATGCACGTATAATGTGTTTAGCGTCATTAGGATAACGTAGGGTCAATTGGAAACCTCTACAATAGTTTCTTCACCCCAATCCCTTTCTCGTGTCGGCATCACCGATCGCCTCTTCTATGCAGGGCAAGTCGTCTGTTACACTTTTATAGCTTCACTCTTCCTCCTTCTTCTCCTCAGAATATTTTCTCTGTTCTCCTTCCCTAGTTTCCTTTTCATTCCACTGTCCACGTCTCCTTTCCTACTGCTACCATAGATGCAGTAGAGGGTAGTGTCCCAGCACTCTTTGCAGGTCTCTGTTCTACTTCCTACCCTGATTATCTCTATCTACAGTGATGGCTCAGTGATGGGAGAAAATGCGACCTCTGTTGGTGTGGGTGTGGTTGTTTCCCAGTTTTATTTAAAGCTCCCTTTCCTTTTTTCTCGGGTCACACAATACTTATTGCCGAACTATTTGGAATCCTGCAAGCACTGATCTTACTCTCCTCACACCAAGCTACAACCCCTGCCGTCATTTTCACGGACAGCTTTTCCTTATATTTTTCTTGTCTTCCTCCAAGCTTTCTTCCTATGGCTCCCTCGTACATGCAATTCATAGACACCTTCTTTTATCTCCCCTCAATAGTGTTCACCTCCAATGGATCCCAGTCCATTGTGCTATTTCTGGAAAGGAAAATGCAAATGCAGTTGCAGAGGAAGCAGCAACGTCTTCTCTTCCTATTCATGAGCTACCTTTCTCCTTGGCTGAACATCGCTCTAATTTTTATTCTTCAGCTAGTCTTATTGGCAGATCAGGTGGACTGCTATTCGAGGCCAGCACTCCCTAGGTATCCACAAACCCTTTGTGTGCCCTTGGGCCTGGCAGGGGACACATTCACGATTTTTTGAGTCCCTTTTTGCCAATTTCTGATTGGGTACTGCTCCCTCAAATAAACCCCTTCACAAAATCCATCAGGTTGACTCCCCAGATTGGCCTTGATGTCATACCGATGAAACAATATACCATTTATGTTTTGTCTGCCCCCACTACCATGCAGCCCAGTGCCATCTACTCCTCAGCCTGCGCACCCAGGGGCACTTAGCACCCAATCTTTCTTTGCTGCTCAGTGGCCAACCCGGTGATCCTGTTGCCACTCTTCTCATCTTCAAACTTGTGGAGCTATGCATTGGTACCACACGCCGCTTCGACCGACCGTGAAGTCGTGCATCTCACCTTAGCTGGTCTCGGAGCGAATTGACTCCCGTCAGAAGTTCTCGTAAATAATAAGATGTTACAAGTTAAGACGATTTTGAACAGTACCGACAGACACGTTTTTTAGCACTTACGGGTAATTTACTTAAGGCTGATCTCATCAGGCGTATTATTGTTGCATTTCCGCGCCTAGAACTGTAACAAATTTCTTCAATTGATATATTCTCCTATCTCCAGGCGATTATTTAGGACTTTCCTCATTGGTAAGGTTTGCGCCAATTATATTTTTGGTAATTAAAAAAATTGTGTGTCTGGTGGAGTGTAACACAACTTCTCACCACTTCCTCTGGAAACACAAAGGTTCCCTGAAGCGCGGGCTATTTTTGTTCGCCACACCAACACCGGAACATATGCCAAATACCGCCAGACAACTTATCTGGCTGCGTGTGGCCACCACCTCAAAGTTAGGAAGCACCGCATTTATACGTGCATTAAATTCGGAGGACCTAAGGCTATTTGCGGTGACTGTAAATAACTTAACAAAACTTGAAACCGATGTATATAACTAATCTTACAGCAAATAAACTTAAATGATCATATTTCATAGTAATATTCTTACACTAATACTAAACAGCGGACATAGAAAAACATATAAAATACTCCAGTCATAGAAGATAGAACCATACAATTTCTTTCTCTTTACAAAAACAATAGGTATAAGATAGCCTTTCTTACCCGTACAGAGCCTATCCAATATCCAACGTAATAACCCTAAGACAAACGTGAGACCGATACATATGACTCCATCAATAAATAAACTGAAATAATGTTATTTAAAAAACAGATTCGTACAGCAATGCTCAACAGACGACATACAAACACTGTACAGACTTCAGTTATGATAAAAATATTCATTTAAATATTATACCTACAAATACATAAACCTACGTTAGTTAAGAAATGCTCAAAACTAACACTGGAATGATTCTGTACTGGAGATACAATTGAAAAGATCATCACAACATTCTCGACCCAGTCGAAGCTGATCACAAGATAAAAAGCAAGAGACCCACACTAAACATACAATACAAACCAACGAAGCCCATACCATATCCATACAATACACAATCAATAACTAAAAATACATGTAGTATTTACCCAAGTTTCCATTCAAGATTACAAGATAAGATAACTTTGAAGGTCGCCAGCCGCCCTCCCCCCCCCCCCATGCAAGCGATTTAATTAATTCCTATGTTTCTTCGATAATCTGTGTTTTGTAGTCAAATTAACTACATGTGATGGTAGGCACAGACGGAAGAGGACGGAAGACGAGAAGCGACGATGAAGTTGTACCTGCATGGGTACGTCCCAGTTGCTCCGCTAGCGGTAAAACTGCACATTTTTAAAACCATCAAATCGATATTATAAAAAGAGACGCGTTCCTCTGACCGTCTGTCCTTCACGCTTCATCAGTCATAAGATAGGCGGAATTGAAGATCACCGAGTCAGACTAGGAGAAAAGTCGAGGCTCACTCAGCAGTATACAGTAATTGCTGTATCATAAGCACGAAGCTATTGGGCAAGGCTTTCCTAGCACCCCAAAAATAGCTGATGAAGGCAACAAGTAAAATTTGCAATATGAATAAGGCATCTTGACTTTGAGCAAGGAAAACAATATGACTTATTTCACTATACTTAAAGAACGAGGAATCTATAATAGGGGAGGGAGGGTAATGGCGGGAGATGGGAGGACGGGAGGCGACGACAGAAGACAAGAGGCAAGAGTGAAATTGCACCAGCTTGGTAAATAGTTTACACTTTTTGAAAGGGGAAATTTAACCATCAGCAAAATGACGGGTTCCTGATATGGTTTATATCAATATGAGCCGTGTTTCTTCCCGTCACGCTCCATCAGCAAGCAGATAGGCAAAAATTTGGAGAGCCGAATCAGAATCAAAGAAAATGTCGAGTACCACTGCATTATTAAATTTAACATGACTACATTAAATAATGTTTACAAGTGTAGGAAGACAACAACAGGCCTATTGGCCCAAACTAGGTTGCCTTAACGTTGCGCCCAACGGGGGGAGTCGTGCTTGTTGTACTTGTTAGTGTACCCTGACTACAGCTGGGTACACTAACAAGACCCTTGCCCTACGGAGATTTCTTGGACCCTGAAAAAAAACAAGACGAGAAATACTAGTCGTATCAAGAATACATATAAGTAAGGCGGATTATTGACAATTTCACTTGGATAATTTACAGCAATAATGGAACATGTGTTCATTGACGGAAACGGGAGGTTATTATTTAATATATTTTGAGAACGTGCAATTTTACCGTCAGCAAAGCGACAAGGACCTACATAAGTATTATTGCATTAAAACTACGAACTTTAATTCAATATGTAAAAATATACCTGAAAGGTCATCTTATGTCGCAATGCTCACTGATGTAGCATTTAAAAAGAAAGTAAGATGCTAGCTCAAGTTAAAATTATACCAAACTGAGGCTCTAATTTTCCCAATTGCAGGGCGTCAACGATATCTTTTTTAATTAGAGCGTGCAGTTTTTGTCCTATTTTCTATTGAAATATCGATAAAACGCTCACTTTGGCTTAAAACAAATCAATCGGACTCCTCCGTTTTAAATCTAACCAATTCTCGTCCAGAAAACTATCAGAGACACAGCGGAGTTTACAAGTGTTTACAAGTGTTTACAAGTGTAGGAAGACAACAACAGGACTATTGGCCCAAACTAGGTTGCCTTTTGATTGCAAGAGGGTTAGTTCTGTAGTAGAACGTCTAGAGGCCTATTGGCCCAAACTGGGTTGCCTTTTGATGGCAAGAGGATTAGTTCTGAAGTAAAACGTTGAAGAGAGCTTCGTGTGCCATTTCTGTTTCTATTTTATGATGGCAAGAGGGTTAGTTCTGTAGTAGAACGTCTAGAGGCCTATTGGCCCAAACTAGGTTGCCTTTTGATAGGAAGAGGATGAGTTCTGAAGTAGAACGTTGAAGAGAGCTTTGTGTGCCATTTCTGTTTTCATTTTAAAAACAGAAAATGGAACGGTTTAGTTATTTATCGGCAATTTATGTAGAACCTATCGAGCCGCGACTTGAACGCTTCGATTGTATTGCTGTTCACAACCTCCGCTGGAAGTTTGTTCCATTCTTCGACAACTCTATACGTGAAGAAATTGCGCGTGATGTCGAGTGAGAAACGTTTCCCAACGATTTTGTATCCATTGTTCCTAGTCACTCCGTTTGTATCTACAGTGAAAAGGCTTGCTCGGTCGACATTTCCCGTACCCTTCATAATCTTCCACACTTCTATCATGTCGCCTCTGGCGCGACGTTTCTCCAGCGAATAAAGATTGAGTACTCGAAGCCTGTCTTTGTACGATTTATTCCGCAGCGAGGGGATGAGTTTGGTAGCTCTACGTTGAACCTTCTCAAGTTTAATAACGTCTTTTCTAAGGAATGGAGATCAAAATTGAACGGCATACTCGAGATGCGGTCTAACGAATGCATTGAATAACTTGAGCATACTGTGTTGGTTTTTGTACGAGATAGTGCGGGATATCATACCTAGCATTTTGTTGCCCTTCTTAGCCGCATCGTTACTTTGCTTGCTGCTTTTCAAGTCGTTACTAATAATGACACCTAAATCTCTCTCTTCGGTGACGGGAATGAGTTTCTTTCTAGACATTGAACATTCGTGTTTGGGATTATGAGGACCTATGTGCATAACTTTGCATTTGTCTACATTAAATTTCATTTGCCACTTTTCTGACCAATCAACAATTTGTTTAAGTCCAGTTGGATCTGCTGACACTCTAGTTCAGTTTGCACTTTTCCTCCGATCTTAGTATCGTCTGCAAACTTGCTAATGTTTGAGAGTACGTTGCTATCGAGATCGTTAATGAATATTATAAAGAGAACTGGCCATAACACGGATCCTTGAGGCACGCCGCTTGTAACATTACCCCAGGGGGAGGAAGCTCCGTTAAGTACAACTCGCTGCCGTCTGTCCGTACGCCAGCATTTTATCCATTTGTTGAGCTCGCCTCGAATACCGATGCTATGAAATTTACTAATTAGGCGCTTGTGTGGGACTTTATCAAAGGCCTTTTGAAAGTGAAGGTATATGATATCGATTGGAGATTTTGTGTCGTGGATTTCGATTATATTTCTGAAAAAGAGTAGCAGATTTGTAGGACAGGAACGGTTGTGTCTAAAGCCATGCTGGGAGTCACCGATCAATTTGTTTGATTCTAAGAATTCTGTAATTTTATCCGTTATCAAACTTTCCATCAACTTGCCAATGACTGAGGTGAGACTAATTGAACGGTAGTTGCCGGGACACTTTTTGTCCCCTTTTTTAAAAATGGGGGTAACATTGGCCTCTTTCCATTTAAAGTGGCAGGTGCCATTTGTGAGAGATTGGGGGAAAATGTTTGATAAATGTTTGGCGATTTCGTTTTTAGTCTCTTTTAGAATTCTAGAATGAATTTGGTCTGGACCTGGAGATTTGATGACTTTCAATTTATCTATATATTTAATAACTTCGACGGGGGAGAAGCTCACTGTGGTGAGGGCTTCAATTTGTTTTGCCGCTATGATATCCTCAGGATTAGGAATATCCTGATTCTCTAACGTAAATACAGAGCAGAAGTATTCATTAAGTAGAACACTCATTTTGGTGTCGTCAGTCTCTAGCTCACCAACATCGTTCTCGAGAGGACCTATTACAGATTTTGAATTTTTTTGCTCGAAATATAACTAAAAAATTGTTTCGGATTAGTTTTGGCATTGGCAGCAATTTCATTTTCATAATCTTTCTTCTTACGTTTCAGGACCCTCTTTAGTTTTCGTCTGCTAATTTTGTATTCATTTTTTGCTACGTCGTCATATGGATGTCTCTGCTTCATCGAATGCTTTGTTTTCTTTTGTGAATGGAGGCGCTGCAATTCTCCTTTCCAGTACTTGGGCTGATAGGCTGCTGTTCGTCTATTTTTACGCGGGATATACTCATGTTCGATATTTTTAAG